>RJWM01022752.1:0-33115 GCA_004363535.1 Dasyprocta punctata
TCCAATCTTAATAATTTCATCCCTTCTTTGGACTTTGGACTTGACTTGCTCTTCTTTTTCTAGAAGTTTGAGGTGCAGCATTAGGCAGCTTATGTGTGTTCTTTCCATTTTTCTGATGTGAGAGTTTAGTGCTATAAATTTCCCTCTGAGGACTGCTTTCATTGTATCCCGCAGGTTTCGGTAATTTGTATTTGCATTTTCATTCAATTGTAGGTATTGTTTAATTTCTTATTTAACATCTTCTCTGACCCATTGGTTATTTAGGAGGGTATTATTTATTTTCCATGTGTTTATGTGGTTATTGTAGTTTTTTTGTCACTCATTTCCAATTTTACTGCGCTATGGTCAGATAATATGCATGGAATTGTTTCAGATCCTTTGCATTTACTTAAGCATATTTTGTGGACCAGTATATGATCTATTTTAGAGAATGACCCATGTGCACCTGAGAAGAATGTGTATTCTGATGTTGATGGGTGGAATACTTGGTACACATCTACTAGGTCCATATATTCACAAGTTTGATTCAGTTCTGGTGTTTCTTTTCTGATTCTCTGTTTGGTTGATCTGTCTTTTGTGACAGTGGGGTGTTAAGGTCCCCTGTTATAACTGTATTATTGTTTATTTGGTTTTTGATGTCTAGTAAGAATTGTCTTACATAGTTAGGTGCTCCCATATGCGGTACATATATATTTATGATTGCAATCTCATCATGTTGAAATTTTCCCCTAACAAGTATATGGTGACCTTCTTTATCTCTTTGGATCATTTTGGGTTTAAAATTCATATTGTCTGCAAAAATAATAGCTACCCCTGCTTTTTTCTGGGTTCCTGTTGCATGAAGTATTGTTTTCCAGCCTTTGATTTTTAGTCTGTGAATTTCCTTTTGAGTGAAATATGTTTCTTGTACACAGCATATTGTTGGGTTTTGCTTCTTAACCCACTCTGCTAGTCTGTTTCTTTTTCTTGGTGAGTTGAGATCATTTACATTGATTGATATAAGTGATATGTACTGGCTCATCTCTGTCATGATATCTGCCTGTTGTTGGTTTTCTACATTTTCTGTTTAATTATTTGCCCTGCTTAGTGGTTTCCTTTTGCTGTTGTTCTTATGATTGTGGCTGTCTTTGTCTCTTTCTAGAGTGTCTTTCAGTACTCTTTGTAGTGTTGCTTTGGTGTGTAGAGAGTGGTAAAGCTTCACAGCTGCCACCTTGCCTCTCTCACCTGTGGGCATCCAGTGCATCAGCCTACATTTCCCATGATCCTCTCCAGCCTAACCCGGAAATGACACTCCCTGCAGGATGATAGCTTCCACCCCCTCTTCTATAAGTGCCTTATACACTTTTCAATAAAGCGAGACTTGATTGGAATCCTTCATCTTGTCTCCGTTTTCTCTCCCCTCCTGTCTCTGTTTCATTCCCATTCCCCCTCCAGGTACTACCCTGCAGATTGTCGCTTGCAGGCAAGCCACAGGTGGCACCCAAGTGTGGGGCTCTGGGCACGGGGGATTCAATGAGGAACCGTTCATAAGCAGAAAAGCCTTGGCTGAGGTGATTGTTCTCCGGGACTCCGTCCCTGCGATCCGCGCAGACCGCCGCCTTAGGTCCCACCAGAATCGTGGTAAGTGAATGGCATTTTGTATTTAACATGGGTGAGGCATTAAGTGAACGTTAGTTGTTCATTAGTGGCCTTAGTGAGGCCCTCAAGGTGAGAGGAATTAAGGTTACGACTAAAGATTTATTACTGTATTTTCAATTTATACATAAAGTGTGCCCCTGGTTCCCTCTAGAGGGTTCCATTGATATTAAACTATGGAAAAGAGTGGGAGATGCCCTTCAAGATTTTTATAGGGTTTTTGGTCCTGAAAAGGTTCCGGTGACCGCTTTTGCCTATTGGACTTTAATTTCAGAATTGCTCACCCAACGTCATTCAAATCCCCTAGTTAATGAGACGGTTTCTCAGGGTGAGGCTGCATTACACTCCTCCTGCAACACTACCCCTAAATCCAGTCCCCCTGGCTCTGTGATTCTTGATGTCCCGGAGCCCCCTGAAAATGGTGACTTGTCGCCACTTCCCCTCTCTGAGGCGCACGCAGACATCAAAATAGTGACGTCTCTCTGCATGGTTCCCAGTGTTCCCTAAAACTTGGTGCCGCTCCACCTCCTCCTCAATATCCGTCTATATACCCTGACCTTTCAGACTTCCCAGAGGTTGATTGGTCTCTATTGGCAGAGGAGGCTGCTCACTGTGATGACCCTCCTTTTGTGGCCAAGCCTCAGTCTGTCCCCCAAGAGCCGCTCGGTCCAACCCCTACTCTCCTAACTTTACAAGCTGAACTTCATGAGTTGTGAGCACAACTCTGGCAAGAAAGGCAGGAAAGACAGAGGCTTATTTTACAGCCTCCACCCTTAAATATGGGTCCCTTTAATTCGGCCTCAAAACTGGCGCCCGCATCTGGCCCGCCACGTGGTGCTCTAAAAATGGTGTTCCCGGTTACTGAGACCACCTTGCCCCCACACAATGGCGCCGCACAAGTTGGCGTTGCTCCACCAGCGGCCCCACAGGTAGTCAAGACTCATACACCATTTACAGTGACTGCCCTAAAAAAATTAAAAACTACAGTCTCTCAATATGGCGCCAGAACATGGACGGGGTAAGAGATTGAGGGTGAGGGGACACTTCTCAAATGTGTGCGCAACTAGTGGGAGAAGTTAATTGATATAAGTCAATAGTCATCACTGGAGTGTATTGATATTGTAAAGCGTGGAGCATTAAAACTCCTTTCTTCTCTAGGGCCAATTAAAAACAGGCCTATAAAAACCCCTTCTCTTTCAAAAAAAAAAGGGCATTTAAAGGGCTTTTAGACACAGAAACAAATGCTTCAATTATTACCTAGCGCCATTGGCCTATGGTATGGCCTCTGGATCTGACAACTACAGGTCTACAGGTGTGAGCAATGTTTCTCAACCTTTTAAAAGTGCTAAATTGATTTAACCTGGAGGGATGCAAAGCTTATCTTTACTTCCACATGCAAATTGACTTGCTTTTGAGTTACAAATTCGTGATCAATTTAGAATAATAGCCACAAGGGTGTGGAGGAGACTTCCTTCAATGGGTCAGAGAGACATCCCAAAATTTGATTTCTAGTCATCAGGTTCTAAAACCAATTCAAAATTTTGCCTTTAAAAATACATATAAGTGGTATAAGACACAGAAAACTTCCCCTGAGGGGGCCTGGCCTGGCTTGTGAGGCGGGTCTATGCTGCAGACTGAGATTTGCAGCCCTGCCTCCTGTGTGCTGAGCAGCAAATTCCCCTGGGGCCTGCCAAGCCTTTCAGTGGCTGCCCCGTCGGCAGCACTACAACACTCAGCCCAAGCCAAAAGACAGGACATGGTTCAGAAAAAGTGGGACACGGCTCTGGTGAACCCAAGCCAATCTGGTTTTTCTCATCACCTACACGCACGCTTTATGCATCAAAAGTTTACACCGCACAGTTACTCTGATCCCCAATAGTGTGGCCTCCAGGCCAGAGCAGGAGCACAACCTGTGTGTCTCAACAGCAACACAAAGTCCAAGGCGCCAAAAACAAAATGCAGTTTTTCTCTATACCTTACCACAAAAAATTCCTTACAATCTTCAGGTCTAAAAATAGTTAAATATGCTCACAATTTAAATTTCAAAAAACAAAAGGGAGAGTTCACCTCATAATAGATTTCACTTGGCAGTATATACCATTTAAAATTTTAAAATTCTAATTAAGACTGCAGCAGAAACATAACGCAATCAAATTAAGGCTAAAAAGAGTCCTTTAAAAAGATCTTCATACTGGACAATCAAAGCACCCAGTCCAGTGCTAATTTGGGGTCGAGGGTATGCTTATGTTTTTCCAGGAAATGCTAAATGGCCTATCTGAGTGCCAATACATGCTGTCTGGCTGTATCATAAATCCAAACCCAGAGAAGAAGGCGATTCCACCTCTCAAGAAACAGATGCTCAGTCCTATGATAGTGATGCCTCGGAGACCACACCACAACTGATAGAAACGGATAAAGCTAGAGTCAAACTCAATTGACTCAAGATGCCCAAAAGATGGTAACAAACAATAAAACCAGAAGTCTAAATAGATAACAATATATGCTAAATCCTATGATAAAAATATGTTAATTATAGATAAGATTTTGTCCTTTCCAAAATTCTTTTATAAGAGATCTCTGCTAATTGACCTACAACAAATCTGACTAGTCTATTTATAACTACAAATTCTACAATTGTAAAAAATCAGCATAATTCAATTTGGCTAAAATATATTCGAGTGCACTCTGATTGTGTAAGATGTTTGTCAGTCTGCCTGTGTACCTGTTTGTCCATTTGTCCATTCTGTAAACAGCTGTTCCTTTTTATTTTGAGCTCAATAATTTTTCCTTTTTTAAATTTTTGGATCATTTAATCAAAGTTTAATTTGGATAATAGACTTAACAAGCATGCTTCCACCTGGGTTCCCAGTTAGTCCAAATGTTGCTAAAATTGGTTATGTAAAAGTAATTATACCTTGAGAGTCTCTCACTGTTTAAAAATAATACATTAAATGTTATAATTGGGTTTTTTCATAAGTTATCAAAAATTATTAAGATAAATAAACAAAAGCCCTTGCAGGGAGATTATTGGACAGGACTCCATTTGATAAATAAGAAAGCAGCTGCCTGGTAACATTTTAAACCAGTTCTTGTTTGTCAATTGGAGGCCCCAATGATCTCCATAACCTTAAGGGAGACACCCCAACTAAAGATATATATTATTGTAATATGTTCACATTGGTCATTAAAAGAAACAATACAATAAGGGTTTTGATTTAGATGTACCCATACAAAGGTTTCATATAGCTATGATAGATTTTATTAACCTCATGATATGTTTATGTATTCATGCTTCCAGATGTATAGGTTTTCCAAAATGTAAAACAGGGATTGCTTATGGTGACAAACTGTTGTTTCAGATTCAGACCTCAGCCTGTAACAAAACTTGTGGGATATACATCCCACTAAATGTCAACAAGTTAGGTAAAAGTTTTTATGTATTAGGGAAGATTGATCAAAAAGGGGATATCTTATGTTTAAAAAAATGCAAATCAAAGTGTGTTAAAAGATGTCATCATAATTGTCATGTTACAACATTAGGTATGATTTTGATTTCTATTTTCTGTGTAAAATATGTAACAGTTTGTTAACATTCTACAGGTATTCAAATGTCAGAATATACATGGTGGTTTTAAAAAACAATGGTTCTATTTTATGTTCTAAGATGTTTGATATTTAGATAAGATGATAATATTATGCTCCTGGCTAAGCCCATTCAGGTATATTATCATCAGTTGGAGATGGCAGATCAATAAACCTTTCGGGAACTAACTCCCACAAATGGCCCAAATGATAATGTAGACCAACTGCCCTGAGGCACTGGACAGGCAGCCAGAAACGGGCAACTAGGACACATATGTTACGCCATCAGCTGCCTAAGACAGGCACAGGACCAACTGCTGTCCTGCATGCCCATGATGGCTAAGGCATGACTGGGTTCATATAGAGAGTCCTAGACCTAAGACAGGTGCTGTTCTCCCAGGGCCTGCCATACTCCTGATGTAATAAAATAAAAGGGAGGAGATGTAGAGAGTGGTAAAGCTTCACAGCTGCCGCCCCGCCTCTCTCGCCTGCGGGCATCTGGTGCATCAGCCTACATTTCCCATGATCTTCTCCAGCCTAACCCGGAAATGACACTCCCTGCAGGATGATAGCTTTCACCCCCTCTTCTATAAGTGCCTTATACACTTTTCAATAAAGCGAGACTTGATTGGAATCCTTCATCTTGTCTCTGTTTTCTCTCCCCTCCTGTCCCTGTTTCATTCCCATTCCCCCTCCAGGTACTACCCTGCAGATTGTGGCTTGTGGGCAAGCCACATTGGTGGCCATAAATTTCTTCAGTTGTTCTTTGTTATGAAAGTATCTTAGTTCTCCATCAAATTTTAAGGATAGAAATACTTCACTCCAAGCTCCTCTTAACTTGAAGGTTTGTGTTGAGAAGTCTGCCATGATTCTGATAGGCTTTCCTTCATAGGTGATCTGTTTCTTTTCTCTGACAGCTTTCAGTATTTTGTTCTTGTGCTGTATTTCTGATACCTTTATTATTATATGTCTGGTTGAAGATTTATTTTGGTTATGGTTAACTGGGGTTCTGTATGCCTCAGTTACCTGTATTTCAGATTCTCTTCCCACGTTTGGAAAGTTTTCTGCTATTATTTCTGTGAATAGTCTTTGCATGTCATTAGTATTGACCCCTGCTTTTTCATTTGTGCCTATTAATCACATGTTATTTCTCTTGGCATCATCTTGCAGCTGTTGAATTGTTGTTTCTTGGTTCCTTACTATTTTTAAGAGATCTTTTCTTTCATGGTCATAAGTTCCCATGCTGTCTTCAAGGTCTGAGATTCTATCTTCCACTTCATTCAAGTGGGTTTTCAAACTTTCCATGGAATTTTTCATTTCCTGCATTCCCCTTTGCATCTGTTTCATGCATTCTGTTTGTGTCTTACATTGTTTATTCAAAGTTTCGATCATTTTCTTAAGTTCTTCTATTTTTTATCTTGCTCTTCTTTAGATACACACATTTCTTTAATAATCATTCTTATTTCATTTTTTAGCTGAGAAAATATTTCTGATTTGAGTTTCTCTATAGCTTCATTGAGCTGTTTCTTTACTGCATTTTCCATCATTTCAGAAAGTTCAGTTGTGTGACTCCCAGTGTCTTCCATTTCATTGTCTCTTGGATTTGTTCTCAGTGGGCTGGGGGATTGAGACTGCCTCTTGGTCTTTCATTTTGCCATTTTCTTCTAGGACCTGTGTGGCTCTGTGTCCTGCAAGGCTGACTGGGCGCTCCCCTGTTGGGTCACACTGAGTCATGGGACCTGGTAGAGCTGGACCTTCTGCGCAGCTAGTTAGGGCACACTCCTGGAGTGTGTGAGTGGAGACTGCACCTTACTGGGTGGGGGCCAAGGCCTCCCAGTCCCAGGCAGCTAGGCAGAGCATACCACAGAGTGTGGTGCCACCTGGACCCAGAGTCTGGCTGCAAGGAGTTTAGTGCCTTTGGTGTGCCAGGCAAGCCTGGGCAAGTCCCAGGCCTACAGTGCTGGGGCCTTGCCCCTGGCTGGGCGACCTTGTGACCTCTAGGACCTGATGCGCTGGCTGCTCCACTGAAGAATGGAGTTCACGTGCGACCTGCACTCTGGCAGGGAGAGCCCAAGCTCTCCAAGGCCCTGTAGCTACACTGGCCAGTCCCTGATAAGCAGCTGTGGGATCATGGGCTGGACTGGGCTCAGTACCTCTGTGTCCTGTGAGGCTGGTTGGGCATTTCCCTGGTGGGTTGGCACTGAGTCATGGAACCGGGTAGAGCTGGATCCTCTGCACAGCTAGTGAGGGCACCCTCCCGGAGCATGCGGGTGGAGCCTCCTCCTTACTGGGTGGGGGCCAAAGCCTCATGTTCCCAGGCAGCTAGGTGGAGCATACCCCACAGTGTGGCACCACCCGGACCCTGAGTCTGGCTGCAAGGAGTTCAGGGCCTCTGGTGTGCCAGTCAAGCCTTGGCCTGTTATTGAAATTCTTAGGAAATTTTCTTGTTTCATCCATCATACTTTTCAACTGTAGAATTTCCCTGTTTGGGACAAAGTACTCTTTACTGCTTTGCTTTAAATGTTTTTAAGGTCATCTAGTATAGTGTTTTATTAAGTAACATAAATTTTGAATAATGCATGGTGAAACTATAGGGAAAGATACTGTTTGAAAGATGTCTCCTGTTTGAGTTAAAGTCTTCATATGTACAGCATTAAAAACGTATACTTTGAATACAATGTTAAACGGTATCTTTGAACACTGTGTCAGAACAGAAGCTTTTACTTAGCTGGGTCTAACTGTCTGGCTCCTTCCTGCAGATCTAATACACCTACAGATTCAGCAGGGTGTTCAGAAGTCCACAAGAGACTCCTTTCTCATTTTCCAAAGGACATTTTTTAAACAGGTGAAATAATAACTATCTTTCCATAATGATTAAAGTTTACAAAAATCATTCAGCCCCTAGCTTTTATTACCTTTTACTGCAATCAATCGTGTAGTGAAATCTCCACCCTCCTACTACATATGAAAAAAAATAAAGTTCTGACAAAAAGGGCATCTTTTGTAAGTGCGTGAAGCCAGTACTAGGTAGTAGATAGAATTAAGTCAGAGCTCTCCATTCCATGTCGGTTGGTTTGGTCTTTGTATTGGTGTCTCCTCTCTCACCTCTGCAGCATTTGTTTACCAGAAGCATCTATATTTACCCCAGAAAGTTCCATCAAGTTGACACAGGCAGGTAGGTAGATCACAGCATATCCAAACCCAGGATATGAGTCCCTGAATTGCAGCAGCATTTGAGGAGATAGGTTTGTTCTGGATACATGTACTTTATTCTAGGCTTCAGGTCAGATTGTGTCCTATGTCATGTCTCTTGTTCTAGATCATGGTGAAGAGGCAATATTTCTCTCCTAGAAGATTGAAGAGTGACAGAGAGAAAGACTTTAAGACCAATTTTATTGATCCATTCTGGCATACATAACGATCACATCCATCATAGGGAATTTGTACCTATATGTAGTGTATCTTCATTCTTTTCTTCCCTATTTCCTTCCCTTCTCTTTAATCCTTGCTGTCTTCTCCATTCACAGCACTTCGTTTCTGTAGCTTTCCTTCTATTCTGCTTTATTTCTGTATCCTTATCCCATTCTGTCTCTAAGGACTTCCCCTTCTGTGCCTCCCTTGCCGTTTGAAAGTTTTCTTCATACTTGTCAATATTTAACCTCTATTTTGGTCCTTATTTACCTTTTGGACTTCTCACACAAGAGAAATAATGCAATATTTAAGCATGTGTGTCTGATTTATTTCACTGAAAATTGAGTTTTTAAAGTGAAACCATGTATTATTTATCTATTCATCCATTGATTGGCATCTGGGCTACATCCAACACTTGAATATTATAAACTGTGCTCCTATAAACATGAGTGTGCATATATCACTGTGGTACAATGCTTTTAACTGTCTCAGGATGATACCTAGAAGGGGAACAACTGGGTCAAATGTAACCTCCAGTTTATGAATAAAATCCTGATTACAGGAAATATTACAGTTGACAACTAGAATCACATCATATTAAAAAGCTTTTGGACATCAAAAGAAACCACCAACAGGGTGAAGAGAAAAATCAGTAAAATGCAGAAAAAAATTTTACTAGCTATTTCTCAAAGAACTAATATCTGGAATATGTAAAGATTTCTAAAAAATTGGACCTTCAAAATTTAAAGACAGTCTTAAAACAGACCTCTGAAATGAACAAACACTTCTCAAATGAAAAAGCATAAACAGCAAATAAATACAAGAAAAAATATTCAACATCACTGGTCATTTGAGAAATGTGAAAATGATACTGAGATTCTGTCTCACTCCTGAAGAATGACTATCATCAATAACAAATCAACCAATAACTAATGCTGGTGAGACTGTGGGGCAAAAGGAACCTTTCTCCACTGGTAGTGGGAGTGAAAACTAGTAAAACCACTATGGAAGTCAGTACTGAGATTATTCATAAAACTACAGAACAAGTTTAAAAAATTGTTTACTTAATTATTTTGTGTTGAATAGTTTCTAAATGGAGGCATTCTACGTGCACATCTTTGTGAGGTGAACTACGGTAATTTTATACTTGTATGCAATGTGTAATAATCCAATCATAATCATAAGCATTTCTTACAACAATCATTTTATGTGTGAGAAATCTCACTTTTGCTACATCAAAATATTTCATAAAAATTTTAATTAATAGGCTCCCTAGTATACTACAGAAAAACAAAACTAATTCTTCCTCACTAACTCTGCCTACGTGGATAATCAAGCCACAACCTGGGTTTATCAGAAGCATAGTTGCTGTCAATACTTAACTATGGAGTCTGAGCAGGAATCTCAATCAACTATGGCACCCAGTCTGCACCCTAAAAAGCCACAGTGCACAATGTGCCGTACCAAACAGACCAAAAACCAGGCATGGGCTCTTCTGAACACAGAACTGGTAGTCTTGCCTTGTTTGGGAATCCATGGGTCCCATTCTGTGGGCCTGGCCAATTATGACTAACAGCTTGACCTCATCTTATTGCAGAATGCAGTCCCTGTTTCACCTGAATGTGGCATCCTGCCAGGAGCACTGCCTGGCCAGGTGAGCAAAACCTTGGGACCCTACTGCACAAAAGTAATTGTGGAGTCCAGTCTGAGGCACTACCTCACTTGGAAGCATGACCAGTATCAAAGTCCAACACCAATGTAGCTGCAATCCTGTCAGGAAAAGCAACTTCAAACCCAGGCAGACAGTGGTCTTGCACACCCAGGTGCATAGAAGGCAGGTCCACCTCAGCATGACCAGCAACCCAAGTAATCTGAAAAGGAAGCATTGAACCCCTGCATCATCCAGAAATCCAGGAGGGACTAAGCAGTGAATGTGTGTTTCCATGAAAGTGAAATCATAAGTCTGGAAAATATGGGAACTTTCTCAAATGTGCAGAGACCAATGCAATATAACAAGGATCATGAAGAATAAACCATTACATGAAACCAATAAGTCTACAATAACGGTAGACTATTAAAGAGATTAATATCTATAACTAAATAATGAGTAACTCAGGATAGTCATCTTCAAGAAATCCAGTGAATACACTGAATTTTTTTTTATAGTTTTAAGGATCAAATAATGCCTTGCCCTTGAGAGGTACTGTACCACTGAACTACATTCTCAACTAACGAAGAAACAGCAATAATAAAAATAATCAAAGAGAAATACTACTTAAGATGTTAAATGCAAGGATCAAGGTGAAAAATCAACAGACAGCTTTAACGGTGGACTCAAGCACTCCCCCCAAAAAAGAATTAGTGAAATCAAAGACAGTCATTTGAAATTATTCAGTCAGAAAAATGAAAGAGAAGAAAAATAATGAAATAGTATAGAAAGCTTATAGAACTTACGGAAAATTATCAGGTGAAATAACATAGTAATACAGAATTTTAAGAAGTAGGAGATGTAAAAAGGGACAGAAAATAGCATGAAATGACTGAGAATTCATGAAATTTGGGGAAGCAATGGGCATTCAGATTTGGGAAAACCAAAATACCTTAAATAACAAATTCCCTATGATGAATGTGATCATCATATATATCTGAAATGTACCAATGAAATTACCAAGAAAAAGATAAGCCCCAAAAAGTATTAAAACAAAACACATTATAATTAAATTATCTAATTCAACTAGGAAGTTGGTTTTGAAAAAGGAAGAGAAAAGCAAGGTTATGGAATTTCTCAATAAAAACCTTGCAAGCAAAGAGAGAATGTGAGAGCCTTTGTATTTTTTGTTTCAATTTCGTTAATTCTGGCTCTGATACTTACAATTTCTCTCCTTCTACTGATTTTTGCATTTGGATTGTTCTTTTTTTTAGTACCCTCTGATATATAATTATTTAGCAGTGTTCAGTTTTTCTAATGTAGCCACTCATAGCTTTAAACTTTCCTCTTAGATCTGCATTCAGTGTGACCCACAGATTCTGGTTTACTGGATTACTATTGTTATATGATTGTAGGAAATTTTAAATTTCTTTGCTGATTCCTTTAGTGATTTATTTTTCTTTTTTTATTTTTATTTATTTATTTATTTATTTTTGCGGTACCGGGGATTGAACTCACAACCTCGTGCCTGCCAGACAGGCACTTAAGTCACTGAGCCAAACTCCCGGCCCTGGTTTTTGAGGCAGAGTCGCACTGGGTAGCTCAGGCTGGCCTTGTGCTCGCGTTGTAGCCCAAGCTGGCCTCGAACTCACAATGCTCCTCCTACCTCAGCCTCCCAAGTGCTGGGATTAAAGGCGTGCGCCACCACGCCCGGCCCTTTAGTGATTTATTGATCATTCAAGAGTATGAGATTCAATCTGCACCTGTTTATATAGTTTCTGTGGTTTCTTTTGTTATTGATTTCTGGTCTTATTCCAGTGTGACCTGATAGGATGTATGAAATTATAAAATTATATAAATACTTTTATACTTATTGAAAGATACTTTATGGCCTAAAATATTGGCAGTTTGGAGAAAGTTCTGCTAGCTCCTGAAAAGAATATGTATTCTGCTGTTGCTAGATGAAACTCTGAGAATATCTGTGAAATACATTTGTTCAGTGGTGTGGTTTAACTCTGGTATTTCTGTGTTGGTTTTTTATTGAATTGACTTCTCTACTTGTGAGATTAGAGTACTGAAGTCCTCACTGTGATTCTTTCTTTTCTTTCTTTCTTTCTTTCTTTCTTTCTTTCTTTCTTTCTTTCTGTATTGGAGACTGAATTTAGGTCATTTACAGTGAGCTACATACCCAAAATTTCTTGAGAAAAAGTTTGCACATTCTGGGATGAAACATTTGAACCTGCTGACTCCACCTCCCCACAGTGCAGGGACTCTCAGGGGCATCACCAGCTCCAGCTCTATCTGGCCTTCTATGAAGAAGTTTTTGTCTTATGAAATTGGGGGTGTCAATATTCATTGCATATATACTTACAGTTGTTAACTTTTCTTTGTGAATTATTTCCTTTATCAGTATACAGTGAACAAATTTCTTTTTTGCTTCTGACTAGTTCTGGTTTAAGTCAAATTCCTCAAAAATTAGAATAGTTATTCCATGTTGCTTATAGGCTCCAATGGCTTGGAGTACTATTTTCCATATGTCACCTTCAATTGCATGTGCTGCATAGAGGATTTATAATTTTGTAGGCTACATATAGTTCAATCTTGAGTTTTGATCCAATATTGTAATCTGTGTCATTTGATTGGAGAATAAAGATTATTCATACTGAGTACTATTTTTGAAAGATGGATTTATTTCTATCATTAAATTGATTTTCAGCTACTTTATATCTTTTTAATTTTGCTTCAGTGAACTACTCACCAGTGACATTATTTTTCCTTGACCTTGTGCATTTTTTTGTCTTCCATGTCTTAGGACTCTTGTATGCATTTTGTGCAGTGCTGACTTGATTCTTTTGAAATTTAGTTTTTCTTTGGCGTGGAAGGTCATTGTTTCTCATTTGATTTTAAATGATGACATTTCAGGATGTAGTAATTTGGATTGCAATTATTATCTTTCAGGGGTTAAGAATTTCACCTCAAACTTTTCTGACTGTGGTAAGAAATCTGTTGTTATGATGTGTTTGCCATGATAAGTGATTTAGGAGTTCTTTCTAATGCACTTTACTACTTTCTCTTTGTTCTGAGTTTCTTGCCTTTTAACTATAATATATCATGAAGGACTTCTTTTCTGGTCATATGTATTTAGTGTCCTAAATGTTTCCTTTACCTGGGTATGTATTTTATTCTCCAAATCTGCGACAATTTTTGCAATGATTTGATTGAATGACTAATTTTTGCCAATGTTATCTGTTTAAATAATTCTATCAAATTTAATGACTCTTGTTTTTTACAGACATCTAAAAACTATTGCATTGTCTCCTATTTTTTTCTAAATAACTGACTGAATATTTGTGTATATCTACCTTGCTTTCAAATTCTAATATCCTTTCTTCAGACTTATCATGCCTACTCCTGAGATTTCAATTGATTTTTTTATTTGGCTTTTGAGTTTGTTTTTCTAAGATTTCTGCTTGGTTCTTAATCATAACCTCACTTTCTTGAGGTGATCTTTCATTGTTTTTCTTAATTCATTCAGTATCTTGTTTTTATCTTTTCTGTCTCTTTAATCATTTTAACTATACATTTTTAATAATTTGCCTACATTTTTATCCATATCAGTGTTACAGAATCAGCTTTTGATGAGTTAAGAATTTTTATAGAAGTCTTGTGGTCTTATTTCCTCATTGTACTTGTGCTTTTGTGTAGAGTTTGTGGAACATGTGGGAAGACTATCTCTCCCACTGTTAAATGGAGAACTTTGTGATTAGTGGCTTTCTGTTTATGATGTGCCTGTTATTGTGGCTTTGTCTGTGTTAAAGTACTCCCTAGTCTATCTTTATGCTGATTCAGTCCCTACAACAGCTTTTAGAGGATAGGTAACTACCAGTAACACCCATGTAAAAAGCTAGCTCTTATAGTATCAGGTAAATAAGATTTGTTTTCAGATATTTCTACTATTTTGTTATTTTGGGAAATGATAAGGAAAGTAATAAGGTACAATATGCTAGGAAAATAAGAGTTGCTAATGTTTAGATAAATTGTAATAGTACAGTATAAAAGAAAAATATAGAAAGAAAATTTAAAACTACAAGTAAAAGCAAAAATATGAAGGGGAGGTTCTGACAGATAGATTAAATATATGAAAAAAATGGAGAAGGCAGAGAAAGCAAGAGCATAGATAGGGCATGCAAAACAAAAGATAAGGAGATTGCATCCAGTAACAGAACTGACAGTCAACAAGTTTAGATATCATCAAGAAACAAACATTGATGTGGACACATGTGATTAAACAGTGTTCCATATTTTAAATGTGACAGTGGAAAACAGACACACAGCTATGTCCAAATCTCAAAACTCATAATTTTTATAAAATCAGACAGACTCTACAGTGCCTAGTTTTGGGGAGGTTTTCCCTTGATTACAGCTTACACATGGCTCACATGTCCCAATGGGAGAAGAGGCAGGAGCAGTGGTCCCGGGCACTTGCAGCTGTGAGCTGATCAACAACTGCTGCTCTTGACTTCTTCCCTCAGAGGGCTTAGTCTGTTTCTCAAAATGACGGATTCTCTAGACCTAGAAGTCATCATAGGCAGACTCTAGGTACCAGCTGGAAACAGGGATGGTTAGGCTTTTTACCCGCACCACACCTGTTCCTAAATTTCATCTGTCTGCCTGATTCAAGTTTTCCTCTCATGGCCGGGCTCTCTTTAACCATCTACAGTGTATAATCACTGACTTTAGAGGGTGTCCTTGAGTATCCTACCATTGCTGCTGCCTCTATCTCACCTTGATTATTTCAGTAGGAGTTGCTTGTTATAGTTACTTTTCTTATTGCTGAGACAAAACATTCATGCCCAAAGTTAAGTGAGGAAAGGTTTAGCTCACAGTTTGCAGAGACTTCAGTCTGTAGTTGGTTGCCTCTAAAGGAAGGTGACAGAAGAGAACAGCTCATGGCAGGCAGATGCAGCAAAGCAACAAAGGAACTTTAACAGTGTTCTCTGCCCCCTTTTATTTTATCCAGATTACTTAGGGTGGGTAGAACTCACACCCTTAATCCTAGTGCCTTTGAGCCTAGCAATGCAACAGGAATTAACTCCAAACTTACGCATTCTAGATCCAGCTACCTATGAAAAACCCTCATGTAGGGCTGCATGAGGCTTTGGATGGACATCTACATCCAAACCATAACACTCTTTAAATGAAAGTTGGAGATACTCTCTTGATATTAGAATCAAGAAAAAAGAGAAAGCATAGAAAAACCTGTCTAGTGATTTTACTATAACAGTGCATAGAAATAAAATGACAACTGGCAAAGAAATATGGTCTGTGCCTTTTTTTCTAGGTCATATGTAATTGAAGCTTTAAATACTCACCTGGTATAGCTAATTCATTCTGGATTTTTATTCTTTAGCAAATGTCCCTTGTAACCACATATAAAAAGATATAATACAGAAATAAAAAGGCAATTTAAACAAAAAACTACATGCACCAGTTAGCGTTCACAAGAGGAACACATACACTCAATTACAAACAGGATTTACTAGGTAAACTGACACAGGGCTCCTCCAAAATCAAGGATGGAAAAATGCAAAATAGTAATCTGTGTGTTGGAGACCTGGAGGATCCAGTCCAGGTTGAAAGCCTGAAGCTCACTAAAGTGCCCATGTAAGTTCACATCAGAAAGCCCAGAGTTCTGTATTGAAAGACTGAAGAATCTGTGCTAGAAGGCAGAAGAAAGTAGAGATGAGCAACCAAAAGCAGCAAAACAGACTGGAGCTCTTCCAAAGAAGGGAAAGCTTCCTTCTTTCCATTTTATTCTTTTCAGACTATAAGCCACATTCAGGAAGGTCATCCCTCCTCAGTTTGCAGCCCATGTGTCAGTCATCCACAGACACGTCCAGAACTTTGCTCATAGGGGGACACTTCTTACTCAACTCAAGTTGACAGATAACAACTGACGATCACACAATATAACACAGAAAATTAATTCATTAGATGTTCAATAGAAGGACTAGAATAAAGAGTCGTGTGTAGGTCTTCTCTGGAAAGTTGATGAATGGAAGTGCTACTCTAGTCAGAAATGGTAACTGTGCATCAGAACCAATGAACACAGAAGGTATAGAATAAATTGAAATGAAAACAAAAATAACACAGAAAGAGACCATCTATGAATTAAAAGAAAAACCATATTGATGTCCAAAATATATAAATCATATCAGTATGAACACAAAATATCTTTAGAAATGTTTAAGAGACCTAAATAGACACTGTCAAGAGAAGACATAAATGACTAATAGACATGTCAAAAAAAGTTTAATATTACTAATTATGAGAGAAATACAGATCTAAACTAAAATGAAAGCCAAGTGTTATGGTGCACACCTATAATCCCAGCACTCGGAAGGCTGAGGCAGGAGGATCACTGCAAATTTGAGACCAGCCTGGGCTACAAAGTGAACTCAAGGCCAGACTGAACTGCAAAGCGAGACCCTGTCTCAAAAAGATGAAAAAAAAAAACTCACAATGAGATATTACATCACGTGTTTTGAGTGGCTAAAATAAAAAGCACACTAAAGACAGCAAGTGTTGGCAAAGACATGGAGAAGGATCCCTTTTTATGCTGTTATTAGTAATGTAATAGTAATAGCTACTATTGAAAATCCTATGGAACTTCCTCACTAAACTAAACTGACATTTACATGTATACCACATGATCCAGCAACTCCACTTATGGGTATGTATTCATGTACACTGAAATCAGTATAACAAAAATAAGGAGAAGGTGGAGGAGGGAGAGAAGAAGGAAGAGAGAGAGGGAGAGGGACAGAGAGGAGGAAAGGGAGAGGGAGAGTACTAATACAGGGTAGGATTCTGTGCCCTTGAGTTTACCTCCCAATAACATTTAGATGTATAACAGAACTTTTATAAATAACTGGGATCACATAATGTGTTTGCATCACATACCATAGACACTGTGTAAATGTGAAACATAGATTCCTGTTGCATTCCACAAACCTTAATATTTGGAATTCCTCACATAGTCATATTTCTCGCTGACAAAATGATTTATTCCTTCTCCAGGCTAATTGAAGTAAAATATACATGCCATAAAATCTACACATTTGAAGTATGCAGTTCATGAGTTTTGACATAGGTAAAATTACACAAATATCATCACAACCAAGACCAATTTCATTAGTCCCAGAGGAACCCTGTGTCTTTCCACAGTCATTTTGGCTTCTACATCGACTTGGGGACTATTGGTATTCTTCTCATTGTTAGAACTCCACATGAATTCCTGGTGTTTTCTGACATTACATTGTACCCTTTTGACAGTGTTTATGCTTTATTAAGGTTGAAAATAATCATTAGGATTATTGGTGTTAGCCATCTTTTGAGTGCTTTTTGTTTGCTGGATTTATATTGTTCTGTGTAGTTTCTGTTCAAATACAGGATGCCTGAATTCATGAACTTAATTTCTTCCACTATTTTTGTAAAGTTTACTATATTTGTGTTTGTGTGGGAAATGCAGCCATGGTTGGTTGTCACCCGACATAGAATATGTAAAAAAAATCAAAATTTAGCCAGAAACTTTTGTTTGTAAATGAAATTGTTCAGAAATAAAAGCATTCATGAACCAATGTACCATTATATATAATCTATTTTTTTGGTTATTTGTTTTTATTATTGAATTGTATGAATTATTTATGGTTCTGGGCTTTGTCCTTGATAAAATAAACATATTGCAAATATTTTCTTCCAGTCTGTGAATTTCTTTTAAAGAAAATTATTTTCCAAGAGAAACTTTATAACATTAGTGGAATACACTGCATTATTTTCATAAACAAACATATTGGAGATTTGATTGGGATTGCCCAATATATAGCATGGTTTGGGAAGAACTGAAAACTTGACAATTTTGGTTTTCCTGATCTGGGAACATGGTATTTAGCTCCTTTTACATTTAACTCATTTGGTCTTGAAAGAAATTCGAGTTTTCATTGTGCAGATACTGTCTACACTTTGCCGGATTCACAGCTAACTATTTTGAGTTTGGGACATTACTACCAATGCTGTAGAAACACAGTTGAGTTATACATTGGCTGAATATCTTGTGACTGAGTTAAATTAACATTTTAGATTTTGTAGTAAGTTTTAGATCCTTAGCATTTTCTTTGTTCACGATTGTGTCACCCAGGGACCTTTAATTTTACCTCTTCAGTTGTTATGATTTTATTCCCACTCCTATCTTGATGGAATGAGAAGGTGTGAAGGATAATTTTGAATAGTAGAACTGGAGAAAGAAACCCTTTTCTGTTCTCAGTCTTTGGGGAAATTATTCATTCCTTTATCCATAAGTGTGATATTGGCTGTTCCTTAGAGATGTCTTTTTTCAGGAATTGGAAGTTTCTTTCCATTTTTGGTTTGCTGTGATTTTTTCTTACAAAATAGTATAACATTTCTTTTATTTTTTACAATTTTATCAAATTTATTCAACACAAAAACAGACTGGTTGAAATAACATCTGCCCAAGGGAACTTAGGAGTAGTCACGCTTGGGATAAACTTTTAAGTGGCTACAAAATAAACATACACCCATGTATTTTATTTTTGGCATAGTATAAATGTGTTTGGGAGTACATTTCATTGTTGTGGTTGATTTTTTCAAATGTTTTTATTAATGCATGTTTGACATGCATAGGGCTTACATTTATCATAAGGAATCTGTACATAATATATTTTTATTTTTCCTCTCATTCCCCTCTCCCCTTCAACCTGTCTTACCCTCATTTACAAAGCTTTATTTTCACTATGTCTGCCTTGAGATGATCATAATGACTTTCTCATTAATTTTACTAATATTTTACATTTGATGTTGTCTCGTGAGAAAAAACAGCATCATTGTGATGCAGTACGTGTAAAAATTTTGCTGTATGTTTTTTGCTACCGTTGAAGGAAGAATTTTAGAGTCCAAAATTATGGGTGACTAAAAGAAATATTTTTTTTTTCATTGTGGTCTGGGTAATTTTTCAATCTGATACTGGCTGTATTACCTGACATGGAAGATGTTTTCCATACTCTATTTTCACACGGCTTGTCTCAGATTGCTATTATTGTCCCTAATTCTTAAATTTGAAAATATTTCGCCAGTGTAAACCTAGAGGTAGGGGTCTGTTTGTGGAAATATTTTAATTTAAAAATTCCCTTAGTTTCATTTGCATAGTAATCTTTTTAAAATCTATTTTGGTCATTTATCTCAAGGAAATTATTTCACCTCAGTTGTCAAAATTATTGTTCATTGTAAGTTCTTAATATGTTTTTAATATTTGTAAGATATATACTGACCTTTTCTTCTGACAGGGTAGTTTTTGTTTCTCTTTCTTTTGGGGTATTAAATTAGGGAAAAACTGGCTGTTGACTGATCATTCCAAAGGGTTGGTTTTCATTTTAAATATTGCCGTTAGTCACTTTGCTTTGTGTGTGTGTGTATGTATACATATGTGTGTGTGTATATACATATATATAATTTTTTTGTCCTAATTTTGAGTTTGTTGAGTCCAAATGATTAACACTTTAGCCATTTTAAAAATTAACTTATTTGTTTTTGATGGTGCTAGAGATCGAACCCAGCGTGTTGTACATGCAAAACAAGAGCTCTACCACTGATCTACACCCACAGCCCCCACTTTAAACATCTTAAAGTGGAATCTTAAATCATTTATGTTAGAAATTTCTTTATTTTTAATGTAAGTATTAAAAGCTATGAGTTTGGCTATACAAACAAATTCAGGTACATATCACACACTTTCGTTTTCCACTTTTTATTTTCAACATTAAATATTTTCTGACTTCCTCACTTCCTGAAGACAGTAGCATATTGAATACTGTCAAAAAGAAATAAAAGGAACACAGATGTGCGAAGTATAAAGTTCTAGTTGATAAATTCACATAGATCCGAAAGTATTTTGCTGTTGTAATTGCATCTCTTTGTTCTTTCTAGCTTTTGTATATAATTTGCAAAAGTCCAAAGAGTGTGTCTTGCCAGTACATCTGCAGAAAAACGTTAATGTCCATAGTAAATGTAAGTGTTTCATGATGCTGTCACTCCTGTTGCTGGAGATAGAGACCCCTGTGACCACTGGTGATACAGACCTGTTGGAGATGGGCACTGGGAACAATCTACTCAGGACTCCCACACTCTCACTGAATGGAGAAGCATGTCATTACCACATCATTAAGGATTTCTCCCTCCTGTAACTTCAAGAACATATCTTGATCATACTAAGGGTGGTAGTGTTCTATGTGTATGGGTTAAAAGTTGTTCATCCAAATAAGTATGTATTTATTGTACATGTTTCAATGTGATATTTTAAGACATGCTGTTATGGCTTGTGTGTAGATGTTTCACCAAAGCTTCATGTGGTCATAGGTTGGGTTTTGTTTTGTTTTGTTTGAAAAGTAACTTTACCTAGAGCGTGTGATGCTGGAATTGATTCATGGTGCAATGCTAGCACCAAAGTCACTGGAACTAAGGGTAAGAGTGCTACCCACCCTGAGTAGCCTGGAAAAGTAAAAATGAAAGAAAGAGATGTGGTCATTCCTTACTTGCTTTGCTGCCCTCTGTCCACCATGGAGTTTTTCTTCTTTGATTCCTTTCTGTCATGCCACTCTGCCTTGGAACCAGTTGATTATGTACTGAAACCTGTACAAACTGTGAGTTAAATAAATCTTTCCTCCCTTAACTTGTGGATGTTGGGTATTTTGTCTCAGGAATGAGAAAAGTAGCTAAGACACACACATATAGCATGTACTTCTTAAACTTTGTCTGCATAGACTCTTTACATCTTTGATTAATCCATGCACTGTTGAGAATATTGACTCTAAGTATGACAATTCTACAAAAAGGAGTAAGGAAATTCCCATTGTTCTCGCTATATATCTGTGCTTTGTAGACAGAATCTGTATTTGAAATTTATGGCTAAAAATATTTTGCTATCTATCCGATCTATCATCTATCCATCCCCTATATTGTGGTAGAAGGAAAAGCAGAAAACAGGAAATACACATGTCTATTGTTTCTTCCCTCCAGTAGGTAATTTCTTGAGTATTCAAGTGTTGGGGACCACAAATGCACAATGCCTAATTTTGCATGCATCCATAACAGATAAAATGAAGACTTGGGATTATTGATATCATGCATTTGAGACTTTCCATGAAATCTTTAGGAATGGGCCTTCCTCTTCTACCCGCTAAACTAAAACTAAGACTACTAAGTTTAAGAGACACTGCAGGGCAAGATTCTTCTTAGCATAAGATCACCGCTACCCTACTGAGTCATCTCAAGGTTATACTTACCCACTGAGTCATAGGTCTCCGAGTCTTCCACCAACTTTGAATCTGTCACTAGCCCCACCTATCACTGTATACCCCAAATAAATAGTGGCTATCATGGAATGTCACTCTCTTGGCTCATCTGGAGACATCAACTTCCCAGTCTCTCTTCATATATTACTAAATTTGTTTCTGTTCTTATTTTATATTGTTGCTGTACCTTTAACACAGGCAATTTGGGCTCTTGACTGGGTCCCCAGTATCTGGCACCCAATGCGACCAGAACACATGACCTTCAAACCAGGACAACCACTACTGAGGTACTGGCAATCCACTGAACCTTGATTGACCAATTTAAAGGTAAGCAGAGCATCTTACTGCTTATAGTGCTCACACCTGTGTAGCAAATAGGACTCTGTCTTAGGAGTCTGTTCATCAAGAGTAACAAAGGGGAAATCACATTCTTTATCTGTAGAAGTGAAAGAATTCAGCCTATTGATTATGAAGTGGTTAAATGATGCAGACATCAAAGTGTCTTTTAACAAGTTTTTAGATTACTCAGTCAGATACCCAAATTCTATTCTTCCTTTCTCAAATTGGGTATACTTGATATGAGAGTTTGGGATAAAACATGTGAGAGTTTTTATGTAGTTACAACCCAAAACAAAAAAATCCACACAAAAACTACGGCTATGCATAACCTAGTGAAAGTGGCCCTCTCATCCTTGCAACATAACCAAAAAGCAGACCAATGACTGACCAGTTACCATTATAATACACTCTATCTGTAGTGACACAATGATGATGAATGAGGCAATTGAAATGGAAAAGAGCCCTGACGTAATCATAACAAAGGAGTTAGATCACCACAATAAAGTCTTTCTAATGGGCCACTGGAGAAAAATGAAACATGTTTAAATAATACAGCATTAAATATACTCACTTTTGCAAGATATTTGTAATGAAATGAGTAACTTTTCCAATTTATCACACACTGAGCTTTGCCTTCTAAACTCCATTTGGAAAATAGTGCTTCTTCTGCTGGGCTACCTACAATTCCCTGTCCCCCATAACAAGGATTTAGGTTACAAATTATCCCCTTTACACCCTCCCCCAAGGAAGCCAAAGTATAATGACATGAGCCTATACCCACAGGCATTATTCTTTCCAGTCACTGAAGAGACAGACCTAGAACACCCAGCTCAAAAACATAGTATGCACATAGCTTTTAATCTTTTATTCTTGAAAGAATTGAGACAGATTGTGTCTGATGATGGAGTCCCAGGTCCTTATACTCTTGGTTGTTTTTATAACATAATTTGAGAGTTTTCAAATGGTGCCAGGTGATGTAACCCATCTTGTCCACATGTGCCTATCACCAGCGCAATTCCTACTTTTTGAATCACATTTAAAGATACTCATTTCAGAAAAAGCTCATAATAATAAGATAGTGAGAATGAAAACTTAAAAGGTATTACTCAGGAAATGCTATCTGGAAGGGCAAATATGCTGATTTGAAGGTTCAGGCATGCTCCTCACTCCTTTTCACACAGTGCAAAGGATTGCTATGTGGAGCATGGATTTCTGTCCTGGAAAATGGCACATCCAGTAAGTCCTTTACCTAGACACTCCAGGGTCCTACAGAAACACACACCCAGTTTGTAGCTAGATTGTAAGAGGCTGTAAATAGACAGATTTCTCATAACAATGCAGCTAAAATACTCCTTTGTCAATTAGCATATAAAAATGCCAATGAGGACTGTAAACAAGCCTTAGCTTCAGTACTTTTTACAAAAGACTTGTCTACTTACATACAAACATGCCAAAATGTTGAGTCTACCACTCATACTTTCGCACTCATGGCACAGGATTTATCCCAACATCTTGCGTGTAAGGCTGATATGATTAATTTTTTTAAAATTTTATTTTAAAGAGTATAAAACCAAGGAAAATAAAGCAGAATAAAACTGATCAAAAATAAACGTGTTGAATGAAAGGTTTTCCCTGGCAAAAGGATTGTAAATCTAGATTTCATAAGAATGGCATGCTCCTGCTTCAGGGAAATGGAGAATTGGTCCTTTCCCAAGGCCAGGCATAAACACAGGAGACAGTATCAAACGGTGTCCTGCTATCCAAGGTACAGTTAAACCAGCTGCATTCGGTCCAAACCAGACAAACATTAGTTCATCTACTGAGATAGTTACAAGGCAAGACATTATGTCCCTCCTACAAGGATCCACCCAAAGTGCAGAATTAGATTTACCAGCAACTTCCTGCATTCATTTATTGAGGGGAGGATGCCAGTTTTAATTTCCACTGTGGTATAAAGGCCAGCACCAGAAGGGATCATGGAATTAGCTGTAGGAAAATGAAACAATCTTCAAAGGACTTACTGCAATTCCTGCTATAATAAATAGTGATTATCATCAAGAAATATCAATTGCAGTGCATTCCACTGAGATTTGGGTGATTGAATCTGGTGATCTGATTGCTCAGATTTTACTTCTTCCCACAATTAATTCTTCTCCTCCTCTCTAGCCCTCACACAAGTCTGACAAAGGTAAGCATCTGAGCTAAGAAATTAATTTTTCTCAGAGTATTTCTGTTCATAGACCTACTTGCATCATTAAAGTAAATGGAAATTCCATTACTAGACTGATGGATACAGGAGCTGATGTCATTATAGTCCCCTGGGCAATCTTGACCATCTGCTTGGTTGATTAGATGTGCCTTCACAGCTCTGATAGACTTAGGCTCCCCTCAATCTGTCTCACAGGGTGCTCTTCCATTTTTGTGTATCAGCCCTGACATACACACAGACATTATAACCCCATTTATTGCACCCATTTCCATCATTTCATGGGGCAGTGACCTTATGAAAGAGTGGGGTGCTGTCCTAGTTACTATTGTCCCTCAGAAGTGCACATCAACCACTAGTAAGATAATGACTAAGATGGATATTAAGAAAACAAAGTTCTGTGTAAGAACTTACAGGGCTGTTCACTTTCATTTGAGCCTTTAATAAAACAAGGTAGATCTGGAATTGAATATGAGTCAAATTTATAGCAGGGGCCATTGACACTTCACCTATTTCAGTGCAGCTAATTCAATGGAAAACTACAGAGCCAAAATGGGTTTCTCAATGACTCCTAACTCAGGCGAGATTAAAGAGCTAATCAACATTAGTAGAAGAGTAGCTACAATTAGGTCACCTTGAGCCATCTGCCAGTCCATTGAATAGCCTTGTGAGTGTAATACCAAAAAATAATCTGGCAAGTGAAGATTAATACAAGATTTAAGAGCTATAAATGCTTGTATGCTTCCTGTGGGGCACTACAACCTGATCTACCTAGTGTTACTGCAGTCCCATGACACTGGTCTATGGTTGTTATTCAATTTAAAGATTTTTTAAAAAAATATTCTTTCTCTTCTCAGGATCAACCTTTTTTGCATTTCCCATACCTAGCATTCTTTTTCATAAGCCCAAGAAGCATTTTCAATGAACAGGGATCCCACAGTTTTCAGTACCTAGTATTAATGTTCATAAGCCCAAGAAGCATTTTCAATGAACAGGGATCCCACTGTGCCAGTTATTTGAAGCACAAACTTTGAAAAGATGTAGAACTCAGTTCTCTCAAACTTATATTATCCACTATATGCATGAAATCTTATTTACTATGTCCCCTAAATCTAATTTACTGATGCTATTTGAAGAAGTCTAGAGGGATTTACTTGCTTTTGGCCTTCAACTAGCACCTTATAAAGTACAAATGATAAGTCCTTACAGTTATCTAGGCTCCATTGTTTCTGAAAGGGTAACTAAACAATGAAAGACTCAGATAAGGATAGATAAGCTACAAACTTTAAATGATTTCCAAAAACTGTTAGGAGATATTAATTGATTCAGGCCCAAATTAGGCATAGCAACCTATCAGTTACAAAATTCATACAATATTATTCAAGGTGATAAAGATTCAAATTCTCCCCAGCAACTCACAGGAGTGGCCAGACAGGAACTGAAATTAGTTGAAAAATGTCTGTATTACAGACAATGTTTTAGAGCTAATGTTACTCAGCCTCTTTATCTATTCATGTTGCAGGCCAGTCATTCTCCTACAGGAATGTTAGGGCAATAGATTAATAAGATTCTTGCTTTCTTGCTCCTATGGATGACTGTTCTTGCCAAGTCAACTAGTAAAATCTCCCCAGTTACATGTAGAACAAATAGCAAAAATAGTGATTATGGGAAGAAATAAAGCATGTTACCTCTTTGGACATGATCCAGATGTTATTGTAGTATCTAGATATTCAGCAGACAAAAACCTTGCTCCAAACTGCCATATTCTGGCAGATATAATTTGCTCAGTGCCCAGGGACAATAGATAATCACAACTCAAGTGACTCTTTCTTGAAATTCTTCCTTCACACCTAGGTTAAGGTCACTCATTGCCAGTCATTGACAGGGACTCCTAATTACTTTACAGATGGTTCTTCTAGAGGGAAAGCAGATATCTGCTTTCTCTATTAAGGAAGACTTGGCATAATACTCGGAGATCAAGGCAATCCTATGTGTTTTAGAACAATTTACAGACCAATCCCTTAATATATTAAGTGACTCCTGTTATGCAGTATATCTAACTCAAAAGATTGAAGCCACTACTATTTGCTCCACCATCGAGCCTACTTTATTTATTTTTTATTTTTTAATTTTTTTGTGGCACTAGAGATTGAACTCACAACCTCACGCCTGCCAGACAGGTGCTTAAGCCACTAAGCCAAACTCCTAGCCCTGGTTTTTTGAGGCAGGGTTGCACTACATAGGTCAGGCCAGCCTTGCGCTCACATTGTAGCCCAAGCTGGCCTCGAACTCACAATGCTCCTCCTACCTCAGCCTCCTGAGTGCTGGGATTAAAGGCATGCGCCACCATGCCTGGCTTGAGCCTACTTTATTACAAGTATTTTTAAAACTACATAAAGCTATACTTAGCAGAAATGCTCCATTCTTTATCAATCATTTTAGAGCCCATTCTAATCTCCTAGGCCTGGTATCATCGGGAAATTATAAAGCAGATGCTTTTGTCAACTCGGTTTTCATTTTTGATAAAGACAATTGCATGAGTTTTTTCATCACAATTCTAGATATCTGTGAAAGGATCTAAAATTACCAGAGCTCAAGATAGACAAATAGTGATGTCATGTTTTTCCTGCCAGTTCATTACTAGGCCTATTCCTCAACAAAACTGCAATTCAAGAGGTCTTAGAACCAATCAATTATGCAAATTGATATTACTCATGTATAACATGTATATTCATGTCACTGTACGTAATATCTCACATATGATCCATGCCACTCACCATTCAGGTAAACAATGTTGACATGCCACACAGCATTGCGTATTGGACTTTGTTACATTAGGAGAGTCACAAAAGATGACTGGCAATGGTACTGCCTACACTAGCAGGTATTTTCAGAGTTTTCTTGATAAGTTGAATATACAGCATGTTATAAGGATCCTCTGTAATCCCCAAGGTCAAGTAGCAATTGAGTGCACTCATTTTAAATTTAAAAAATCAGCTAACTAAACAAAAGAAAGGGGGAATGCAAGGTCAGAATGCTCCTCAAATATATATGTATATGTGTATATATATATATATATATATATATATATATATATTTTTTTTGTGGCACCAGGGATCGAACTCACAACCTCGCACCTGCCAGGGCAGGTACTTAAGCCTCTGAGCCAAACTCCTGGCACCGGTTTTTTGAGGCAGGGTTGCACTATGTAGCTCAGGCCAGCCTTGCGCTTGCGTTGTAGCCCAAGCCGGCCTCGAACTCACAACAGTCTACCTACCTCAGCCTCCCAAGTGCTGGGATTAAAGGCGTGCGCCACCACGCCCAGCTTTTCCTCAAATATATTTAAATTTCATTACATATGTACTAAACTTTCTGAATCCTGCTCCTGATTCTGATTTGCCAACAGATCTGTTACACTGGGGACAAGAATCTACCCACTTTCAGAGATCTTTACCCCCTATAACTTGATGGGATCTCCAAACAGGTGTTTGGAATGTCTTGGTTACTCTTCTGTTGCTGCTGAAACAAAATACCTGATCCCAAAAGTTAAGGGATAAAAGGTTTATTTGTTTCACAGTTTGTGGAGGTTTAAGTCTATACTCAGCTGGCTCCAAGGCAGTGTGGCATGCAGAGGAACAACAGTTCATGGCTGTGGAAGACAGCAAAAGCAACAAGAGTGGGAGGGGTACATAGAGAAGACTTTTTCTGCTCCTTATATTATATGTAGGCCACAGTAGGTAGCACTCACACCCATAATTCCAGCATTGGATCATGAATTAATTGCAAATTCTAGAAGTCTGCACCCATGACTGCATGAGTCTTTGGATGGACATCCAGACCCAACCATAACAGGAATGGTACAGCACCACTCTTAAATTGTGGCTAGAGGACATGTGTGTATTCTTACAGGAAATGGAGAGACATTATGAATTCCATCCCGATGCTTGCACCCATGGACAGACTAACACTGTAGGAAACCATTGGCAGCACTCTCAAGCACAGAGAGATACCAAACTGTCAATTCAAGCCTTTTAGTACCTAAGCATCAGGAATCTTCCTTTCCTCCAATGGAAGAGGACTTGCTACTTCCCAAAGGGTCAACACCTTAGCCAAAATTTAACCTACTTATGCAGCACATTGAATCCACTACCAAAATCACAAGCAATGAACCTGACAGCACATCATCCACTGTCCTGGAAAGGCCTGAAGCAGACCATTCATCAGATTTGCCAACCAATTAACAGACAGTATTTGTTTTAATCACCATGAAATTTTTTCCTTGCAGTGCTTGCTCTCTTGCTACAGTGCTTACCACATAGGCATAGTTATATTACCTTAAGTAAACTGTCCCTTTAGGGGGAACAGTTACATGTGGCTACCAAAACAACAGTTTTTGCCATCAGATGTAACTATCCTATAAATATGGCTATCAAAATATCAATGAATAACCTGTAAAACTGGAGATTACAATGAGATAAATCATCAGCATAGAATCCATCTTAATTACTGTATTTGCTTTCACTAATGTAGAAGGTTTTGTTTATTCTGATTCTTATTACAAGAAATCTCTGTTAACTGGCTTACAAAAATAGGAAGGTTCTGACTAGTCTGTGTATAGTTACAAGCTTAAAAGCTGCAGAAGAGTTAGTATAATTCAAACTGGACAAAAGATATTTATGTGCACTCTGATTTTATAAACAAATTGTCTTATATGTATTTGTCTGTCTGTTCCCCTATAAACAGCTGTTCTCTTTGAGCTTAATTTTTTCCCTTTTTTTATGATTTTGAGTTTTTGATTCATTTGTCTAACTAAAATTAACTTACAGATAAATGTCATGAAAATTAAAAAACATGCTTTCACCTAAATTGCCAGCTAGTTAAAATAAGGATAAAATGGATTTTGTAAACATAATGCATATTGTTTATGTACTGTGACTCAAAAATCTCTGATCAAAATTATTTATTGCGTTATGTTCTTATTTTCATATATCATCAGAAATTTGTTAAGATAATTAAATGGGGACCCTTCAGGTTTGGGGGAAGTATTAGACAGGACTCGAATTGATGATTAAGGAAGCATTTGCCTGGAGAAATTTATCCAGTCCTTGTTCACTGATAGGGAGCCCCAATATTCTCCATAGCCTTATGGGAGACACACCAATAAATTTTCTTCAAAATATTTATCATTGTGATATCCTTACACTGATCAGCATCAAAACATTATTCTATACCAAGATTGAGATTTAAGCATGTTGCAAAAATGTCATCATGATTATTATGCTAATTATTATGTATGACTCTTGATCTCAGTTTTTCTCTGTAAATCGATATAATTGTCTGCTAATGCTACAGGGTTTCAAAGCAACATCACTGGTTGGTGAGAAGTAACAGACTTCTGGCTATATTTTATATTTCAAAATGCTTGATATTCAGATAAGATAATGATAATTAGGCTCACTGTCCCCTCTACAATACTAATGTCACTGATAGTTTCTTCTGGGTGTTCAACAACTGAAGTTTAGAGAACAAATCTAGAAAGGCAACTGGGCAAAGAGGACAGCCAATAATTTGGTCCTGATCCTCAAGGTTGAAGAGAACCCAGGACACAAGAGAACATTTTCTGTGACATCATACAACTCTGGTGAGTCACAAAAACTCCTGACCAAGAAGATTGCTGGGCCCCAGGTAATCAAGGACACTAGTGTATAAAAGCCTCCCATCTTTTCATAGAAAACAATTGGTCAAGCAAAGGCCGTGACTCATCCTGATGGCTGACACTGACAGATGAGCTAACAAGCTCTGTGCTTGATTTAAGGTAAATCCTGAGGAAACTAAACTGATCTTGATAAATAACAAAGAAGTTAATTTAAATTAACACAGGTCTTGCTTTAGCTTGGTCTTAAATGCCCAGCAGGAAATTACAACCAAAAATGTATAAAAACAATGCCATGGTAATAAGTTAGAAATAAAAAGGGGCACCAATTATTGACCCCTTCTAGCTGTTTCCAGCTGAACCAGTAGCTGAGCACTGTTATGGGTCATTAAGAAAAGCTAGAGTAAAATATATTATGATTATACATGCTCTAATTTCTCAGAAAATATATTTATTGCTGCCTAGAGGCTGCCAATCTAAGAAAGGCACACAAACTGGAAAAGTGAGATGCCCTAGTGTAGTTAATAACACAGGTCAAGAGTATGCTTTTGTTAAGACAATGGAACACCTTAATGGCTGCCCACCCAAAATGTGTGACCATGGAGACAGGAACATCTCAGCACCATGATGGAACCTGTTCCCATCCAGGCCTCCAGGGCACTCATTTTCGAGGATGACCCTAGTGAAAGGCCTGATATCACAAGTACTGAGATTCACACAGGCCACAAAACTCATGATATGAGGACAACTAAAGAAGATAAATAGAGGTCTTTTATCCTAGGGATCTGATAGGACCTCCCAAAAACTTCTGGGAATGTTTGTTGCTGTGATGGTTATCAAATCCTATATGCTGCTTCAGTTGCTGTAATTACAAAAACAAAAAGGGGGATACATTTGGGACCAAAAATTCACAATGACTAATTTTGCATACTTTCCTAACCAATTAAATGGAGGGTTGGGCTTATTGATATCATCAATTTGAGATTTCCCATTAAATTGTTAGGGAAGGGGCATCATCTTCCACCCACTAAGATTAAAATTAAAACCACTAAGTCTAAAAAAAATACAGGGCAATATCCTTCTTAGCATAAGATTGTCACTGCCCTCAAGTCGTACCAAGATTACAGGTCCCTTGTCCACTGAGTCATAGGCCTCTGAGTCTTTCATGAACTTTGCATTTTTCACTAGCCCCACTTATGCACCCAATAAACAGTGGCTGTCATGTCTCTTGGCCCATTGGGAGGCATTGACTTTCCAGTCACTCATCATGTATTAGTCAATTTCTCTCTGTTCTTATTTTACCCTCTCACTGTACCCTTAACACAGGCAATCAGCTCTTGCCTGGGTCTCTGATATCCAAATAGGTAAGTACAAGGGACCTGTAAGAGATGAGATAAGAATGAGTAGCATGAGAATGATACAGGCTGTGAAGACAGAGAAATATGGCCGCAGTACCCACACAACAGGGCAGCATCTGACCTGGGACTCTAGGGGAGGACACTGCCTATGGTGGGTATGCAATGGCAGCCAGTGTTGGCCTTTGCAGCCTTCACAATTATCATGAATTTTGTCAACCTTCAGGATGTATTTCACCTCTCTTGTGATTGAGGTAAAACTGGAGGGTGGTGGGATATAGTCTCACTTAGTCCAAGAGGAGGCTGCAACACTGGAGGATGGAGCCCCAGGGGGAGCACATGTCTAGGAATTGACACCTGACTCCCTGAGAAAGCACTGGTGTGAGGAACTGAAAATATCAATGGAAAATCTGAAGGTATTTATGTTTACCAAGAGAGCAAACAGCTGAAATGTGCAGGAAATCACAAAGAGCATCAGATGTAGATAGGGATAATCAGAGAAACATGCCAGAAATCAGCTTTCTAGAGATGTTTCAGATCTTTCTCCTTCCCAATAGTCTTGATCATGGTAAGAAGTGCACATTTGACTAGCAGTTTCAGCAAAGAGAATTCAAACAATTAATTATCTGAGTTCCACAACTGTTGGGGAAAGGCAAGTTGTTTTGAATGAATAAATTAACTAACATTTTGTGTCTTCCTTACACTTAGTGAGATATACAAAATATGCCTTTAAAATCTGGGTACATACTAGGGTAAGAAGATTCAATATTCTCTATGTTTGCTTTTTGTAATCAGGGCAGTTTTTGCAGTCAGGCAGTTTTACACATGTGTAACCCAAAAGATGACTTCTAATAGGTCATTGACATTCTGGTTTTTATATCTAAATCAGATCACTTTAATAATCAATTAAAATAAATAATTCTTTCTACATTGACCTTACTTTATCTAGTCCATATAAAATCTGATGTTTATAAGAAACCAGGCAGAATGTCACAAGGCAAAGGGTAGAATTATAGATAATGTGATAAAGAATGTACCAGATTACTGCCTAAAATTACTAATTTCTAAATGTAATCTAATTATAATATAGTATGATTTCCACAATAAGATATTGTTTGTTCAGAATGCAGTCGGTGTGGTAAAATTGTGAAACAATTTAAAAATGTTCATCCATTTATAAACTTACAGTATCATAATATCAACAAGACAATTACTAAATGTGGATTCTCAGAGTAAGTTAACTTGTTAAATAATTTGACAGATATTTTGAAAAACTAGAAACAGAAGTTTTAGAAATATGAAATAATTTTATTAACTCATTTTTTGCTTTTTGTAGTGACCTTCTGAGTAATAATTTGAATAGTCTTCAAAGATTGTTTTGTACAGTTGTGCAGGGTTAAATCTGTCCTTGAGCTATAGACAAATGATGTAGATAAATTTAAGTAGTTGAAATTAATCAGGTGAAGACAGAATTTAAAAAAAAATTTTATACCTTCTCCTACCCCCAAATTAGAAGAAACTGGAAAACTTGAGTTTAGCTGTGAACTTCTCATTTTGAATCGTTTTCAAAGAGCAATTTCAACACATTTGCAAGGTAGAATTTGACTTGGGGTTTAGATTTAATAAGCATAAACAAAGAACAGGTAGGGAAATGTACCATTCCAGGTCATATACCCACTGACCCAACTGTTCCAATCAGCTTCCACCTTCCTAAGAACACACTTAATTGTTGAACTCATGGGTGGATGAATCCACCAATGAATAGAGTGCTGTCTTGATTGAATCACCTTCAAACCCTCCCTTCTAAGCATATGAGGATTTAAATGACATTCTCAATCTAAGCTGTAACACTCTAGCCTCAGCCATCAAAAGACTCATGTGAATATCTTTATACAAAATGCATCTATCCATTTCTAAGTGTTT
>RJWM01022753.1:0-33182 GCA_004363535.1 Dasyprocta punctata
ATGGAAATAAAGAAAAGACCACTATTGAATATAGAATTATTTGTATGCAAACAATAAAATGTAATAAATATAAGTACCTCTTATATGGTATAGTAGGATGGTATAGCATAACCTATTGCTGCAAGAAATTCTAAAAAGCTGCTAAGAGTCTTCTAATGAAAGCAATTCAGAGCCTGGTGCACTGAGAAGAAATGAATGGAAAGCATTACAGAGGGGTCTTCCATGCCTCAGGCCTGCTGGACTGGTGAGAATGGTGATATCAGTCCTATGGTTAAACATCCAGAGCAAAAAGCCTTTAGTCAAGCATCTAGATTTTGTTTAGCATTAAACTGAAATAAACATATACTTAGCCTGATTTCTTTTCAGCAGGATTAGAAAGATCTCCTTGAAATGGAAATCTTTTCAGCTATGCTGCATATTAAGAAGGAAAATAAAATTGCGGAAGCATTTTATTCCCCAGCAGTTTTCTTCATGCACATTCTGCTACCTTGCTGGGTGATCATCTCAGTTTGACAGAACATACCTTGGTGTCTGGTGTGGTGCTTATGTGCTGGCAGAAATGGAGATGGGGATACATTTTTTTTTTAATTTTTATTTTTTACTCTTGGCTTAGACGCTGGACTCATCCTGAGATTTCAATGTGACAACTGAGGGTGATGTTCTCTGATTATTTTTTATCTCCTCAGAGGTGCCCAGATTGCTATTTGGAGAAAATTTTCTTCTCCGGATTGATGGAAACAAATGTTAGATTTACTGTGATAAAAAAGACAACTATCCTAATTTTATTGAATTTACCAGTGAAACCACTATTTCCTTTGATGTGATTGAATATTAGAAAACTCTTTTTATCCCAAAACCTACTTCTGCTTCACACAAAACTGATTGTATGTCTGAACCAAACTTTCTAATGTTATTTGCTTTGATTTATAGGTAAACCGACGGCTTACACACTTGGCATTGTGCCCATAAACATTCCTTGAAAATGAATCTTTTCTTTGGTTAATATTCTGTTGATCTCTAACCCAATTCTTTTTTTTTTTTCTTTTTCTTTCTTTCTTCTTTTTTTTCCAGGGCTGGAATTGGAATCGGGGACCCCTGAACTCTAGCTCCTAATCCATGCCATTTTCTTTTTAAAAAGTTTTCTTTGGCATGTCATCTCACTAAATTTCCCATACTTGCCTGTAATTTGCATTTCTTATGCTTTAGCTCCCCAGTAACTTGTCTTATACACATGTACCACCGTGCCTGGATCCAACCCAAGTCTTTGATCTACAACATCTACAACTTTTCTAAATCTAGCAAATGACCAGTGCAGTGTAAGTTGGAAGGAGTGAACTGGGTTTCCCGCTAGAATTCAGGGTAAGGTGATTGATTTAATGCACGACACCTTGTCTTCATTTGTGGACCTTCCCAAAGATAGCTTAGCTTTTGTAGTCTTCAATTTGTTATTTGGTGCAGTTAGTTTATAAGGTCCCTGCTGATGCTCCTACTGTGCCTTCTGGAGCAGACCTATAGAGGCAGAAATGCTGCCCAAGTTGCTTGCACCTGGTGTCTCTTGGTGGAAGAAAGGATCCCAGGGGCTGTAACAGGGTTGTCTCCATCATGGCTAGGTGCTCTTCTCACAGAAATCAAGTTTAAATGGGAAAAAAATCGGACTCATGTCATTGATTCTGACCAAAAGCGTCACTCTCTAGGTGATCCCTGGACTGGGAAAATATTTTAGGTACAGGTATGTGTCCAGGTGAGACACAGAAAAGACTATCTAACAGAACATAAATCAACAGGAGTTTAATTACTTACAGACACAGAGAAGACAGCATGCCTTGCTAGCAGAAACAAGTGCTCTATGCTGTATAGCATGCAAAAGTAGGTGAAGTACAAGTTGCGAAGAGGGAGACTTGTAGGGTGAAACTTACCTTGTACTTGAAGGCCTTAGTCAAACAGCTTCTCCTTATGGAGCTCTCACAGTTATAGTTCCATGGATTCTCATTGGCATCTCACAGCTGTAGGTCACCATGAAGTGGTTGTATGATGCAGGTGTTTGAATGACCACGCTGAAAAACTGGAATGAGGCAAAACCCTGTAAACTCTGTCCACAGTGACTAAACCATGATTCAACATGAGAAAGTTTAACGCGGAACTCCACACCAGTTCCCTTGCTGGGTCAGTCAAGGCTAAGGTGGTGGTTAGGAGTGACACCTGGTCTACCTCAGAGAGGAATGTGTTTCCTGGAATGGCTTCTGGTCCCAGTTTGGATACTGAAAAACACTAGCTCCCTGTCACTTCTTTCCCTAATCCTAGGATCCCAAACTGACTTGCTTTCTTGCTACCATTTAAAAAAAAAAATGTTGCCGCTTCCTCTATTTTTAGGATTTATAATGAAATGGGGATCAGGGAGGAATGGGTCTACATCATTATGTGCTGTAACAGATGTTTGAATGTTTAGCCTCACAGTAAGTTTTATGGTTTCTTTCAGTAGATACTTCTGAGATTCCTCTCCTGGAATGTAATAGCATAGGATGCTAAAATTAAAATTCCCAAGCTAATAGACATTGTAGTATTATTGATATTCTTGGTCTTAAAAAAACATAATCTGGGAGAGACTAGAAGAATCAAGCTTTATCCAAACTTAATTTGTCCCATAAGTTTGGAAAAGATGGTTGTGTTTGTGGTTGTGTGGTAAAGCTGGACGTGGTTGTATTTGCCATCCAATGTAGAGTTTGCAGTCAATAGCAGACTTTTGTCCAAAGCTTTTGTTTTCAAATCAAGTTGCTCACAAACAAAAACTACCTCACTGCAGTCAAAATGTGTACAGTCTATGGAGATTGTTGACCATACTTAATCTTTTAATTTTTTTTCTTTTAGTCCTTCAGAATTATCTCTTAATATTTAACTCAAGTTCTTGATTCCTTCATTAAAGGATAATTTTTCACTCTAGAAAATTTTCAATAAGTAGAATAAGAGGCAAGAATATAGCTCAGCAGCATAATGCCTGCTTGGCAAGTACAAGGTCCTGAGTTCAATTCCTGGTACAAAAAAAATTGTTAATGAAATAGTCAGTAATTTAATGGTGTTAATTTTATTGTGATTCCTATTCGGATATTTGCATATTGGAGAAAATTATTTAGTACAAAAATGAAGAAAAGTTGTGCTTTGTTGTAATATTTCTATCTTTGAGGCAACTGAAATTGTTTTACTATTTTTCAATTAACCTAGAGTTTTTCTCAGTCAGGTTCTCATCCTGTCATTTTTATCTATATCAAGCAGAAGCTGTTAGTATTGTTTTTTACAGCACACTAGAAAGTTTATGATGAATGCAATAGTCAGAGAGATGCAGAAGAGGCTGATATATTTTCCAACAGAAGAAGCTGTAAAAAGAGTATCTTTCACGCAGGGTAACTGAAATAAAGATACCAGGTATGATAATAAGGTATTTTAAACATGTCAAGAACATTTTTGTACTTTTCTTTGAATCAGAAACTAGAATATCACAAAATTGAGTTTAGAAAATAACAATTAAAAAGAATAAGAAAATAACCTTATAAATGGTTCTATTCTATTTTAGCTAATTTCATTCTCTTTGTAATGAAATAACTCAGTAATTACATGCCTGCATTTTCCTTTATTTTGCTGTTTCTAATCTGCTTTAAAGTGTATGCTATCACCATGGCTTATGCCACTCAAGTGTTCAGCTGGCAAGTTCTTTGGAATGGGGTAGTGAATTTGTATTTATTGGTCACTCTTATTACTCAATTTCTCCTTCTTTTTATTATTATTCACATTTTAAAGATGATAGCTGTTATGGTGTGTGTTCAGGTATTCCCCCAAAGCTTCTTGTGCACATAGTGGAGCACGCTTCTTGGAGGCAGCTAAATCTGGAGTTTGTGATTGAGTCATTTTGATTGGTGCTGGGATTGGAGGTAAGAGTGCTGCACCCTCCCTGGAACAGTTAGCATGCATACAGTATAGGAGGGGAACACAAGCTTCCTCCTTCTTTTTTGCCCCCTTTGCTCTTTCTGCTTTTGCTGTCCTCTGCTCCCATGAACTATTACCCCTGTGCCACTGCACCCTGCTTTAGAGCCAGTGGATTACCAACTGAAATCTCCACAAACTATGAGCTAAATAAACTTTTTCTCCCTTTTGGACAGCAGGTATTTTGTACCAGCAATGAGATAAAAGTAACAACAACAGTAGCCCTGAATTTAACAGATTTTTCAATAACTTCACAACTAAATTAGAAAATTTTAAAGGATTTTTTTTTGTTTAAAACCAGTGATTTTTTTGCAAATATTCTGATGTTCATAATGTTTGATGCCAAAACACAACAACAATCAACACCATGTTCTTCAAAATTATTTTGTTCCTAATAATGAAGAAATAAAACAAAAAAATGTTTGTATAATTGCTCTGAATATAGGTTTTACATATTATTTACACTCAGAGATTAGTATGCACTTACTTGCCATGGAGACAGTTGTTTAATAAACTTATTAAATAAATAAATAAGGTTATTCAACTCTTGCTAGGTCAAGGGTTGAATAACCTTAAACTGCATCTCAGCTGATTTCATTATGTAATATTAAAGAGATTTATCAACAAATAATGATATTTTTTCAAGGAGAACACTGATTGAGAAATTTATTTGAATGCCTAAAAATGAAAAGAATCATTTTTTGGCTTATGAATATCATGGAGAAGGTAGTTAAAATTTGAGAGGTGAATGTGCATAGAACATGAAGAAAAGCCGATCCAATCTGATAGGAAAATACAAGTGAATACCTTAAGTATTAAATTGCATGGTGTATTCCAAATAGAGTAAGTAACTGTTTACTGCTAAGCCTGGGGAAACATAGGGTAAAGTGATAAAGGAAAGACTTGCAAGTTTTGTCATGACCATAATATAAAGAACATTGTGTATCTGATGAATTATGACAACATTAGAAGGAGTAAAAGATATTAAGCAGAAGAATGTTGCAAGCACATGCTTAACTCTTTACTTTTATGCACATGGACTAGCATTGCAGTGATTTGATATAAGCAATAAATTAGCAAAGGTTTTTTTTTACATCATAATTAATGAGACTACATGATTATCATTTCAAACCTTTCTCACTCAGATGCTCAGGTATCTTAATAGAAAGACAAATAAGATAGAGATTCAAATAAGAATGCAACATTCTTCTGCTTAATATCTTTTACTCCTTCTAATGTTGTCATAATTCATCAGATACACAATGTTCTTTATATTATGGTCATGACAAAACTTGCAAGTCTTTTCTTTATCACTTTACCCTATGTTTCCCCAGGCTTAGCAGTAAACAGCTCCTTACTCTGCATCCCATTATTTTGCATAAACATCAGTGTTGTTTATCAAATCAGCATTTAGTATATGAGATCTTAGGCAATGCATTTTACTTGTGCATGACTAAAATGGTATTGCAAGAAACAATAAGTCTAAAAACATTCCAGTAGATCTGTAAAGATATGGAACAAGGGCCAGGTTGTGGTTTAGAGATATAGCTCAGCCTACCTGACAAGTGTGAGCTCCTGACTTCAATTCTCTGTACCCTTCCTACAAAAAAAGATGTGAAATAGTACATCAGAGGGAAACAATAGTTTTCATTAATTTTTTTTCTTGTCTTCTGAACTTCCACCCTAATTGTGAAGTCCTTCTCAACCAAACCAGAAACAGTAGACAGTTCCAGAAGAGACAATACTTAGGACCCATACTATGCAGTTAATGGTGTGAAAGAGTTACTAGGACCTGTTGATGATGAGTCTAAGTAGCGTAAGTACAGAATGTTTTACTGAGTTCAGACAAAGAGAAACACCCCTTACCACACTCAGCTTCCAGTTCCCAGTACACATACAATTACCTGTCAATCAAGTACTACATCCTTTCAGGCACTTGAAAAGGTATTTTCCTATACTTTTAAATTCATATTATTTTATTAACATTTTATCAGTAAATACCTAGTGATTAACAGGTTAACTTTGGAAAGCTTTTGCAAGGTCCATTGACTACATTACAGAAATCAATTTTTCTGATATAGTAAGTGATTGACCAGTTATGGAACATTGATCTCTGGGAAGTTTCTCAAGAAAAAAATGTAGAAGCTATTTAAAATAGTGCTGTTTTAATGATGTTACCTGAATAAAAGCATTCATTTTGGAGCAATGAGGTGAAATAAACTTTTAAAGGATAAGCTCCTTTTTTTTATAGCTTGATAAATAGGAATAAGTCATGGATGGTTAGAGATAGAGTAGAGTAATCAAATCAGGCTGCCTTTTGACATGTGTGGGTAGACAGTGAGGCTGAGACTTTTGAGACGGTTAGGAGCATGAACCAGGAGCAATTGAGATTTTATTTCATGATAAGTATCTGTATGCCACTGAACACGTGACTCAATGGCTGTGTATCTCAGGTTTTATTTTTTCCTTTGAATAGAGATCATTAGCAACAATATGTTACCATTAGAGTAGCTTCAGGACTACTAAATAAAATATAAGATTTCAAGTTACATTTCAATTTTACATAAAAAAGCAAATAGATATTTTAGAATAAATGTGTTCCCACATGCCACAGGAGAGATGTGTAGTTTTAAAAATTTAGTATACCTGAAATTCCAATGTTATGATACATCTCCTTTTTACTTGCTAAATTTAGCATTCTGTAAGGATTAACTGACATAAAACATATGAAGTTCTTAAGGAAAAGTGCTAGAAATATAGCGACAGTGGGTTTAGTTGATTCTGTTTTCATTGTTTTCTAATTATCTATCTAGCTAATTTCAGGAATAGGTTTTTATCTCTATTCATTATTATTCTAAATTTAGAGTAAAATATACAGCAAATTTCTATATACCCAGAGTCCTTTCTTGTCTAGTAATCTGTAGGAATCTGGAAAAAAAATGAGCATTTTGATGTCAAAGAGAATTGAAGCTATACTAATGCACCAGAAAAAAAAATCAAATGTGTTTTAAAGTCTAAAAGTTCATCTGCTTTTCAACAGGTTATTGCCTGACATTATTCTTCCAATTGTCATTATTTCTTATTTATGAGTACGGGCAAACAGAACTTGATTACATCTAATAGCCCCACAGGCAATTACATCCCGTTTCCTCGTTTTAGAAGATTATCCGCAATTCCAGTGCTTTACTTCTTCCAGCATTATTACATCTACTAGACTAATAATACGGAACTGACACTGTGCTATAATAATAGTATTTCCTTTTTTGTCATTAAAAAGACAAATTAGGAGCCAATCTGAGGTAATAAAGACTTTTGAATGGAGATTCCATACATCAAAATCCAAGAATAGAAAATATTGATTATTAGAAAGAGAAATAAATGGAGTTTCAAGAATTGTAGAGAAGAAATGGTTGGGGCCAGGAATAGAAAAGTGAATCCTACACTGTACTTTCTCCATCCCCCTCAGAGGTTGTGAAACAATGGCTTTGTCCCAGTTCAGAAGAGCAGTATTAACCTTCACCCAAGGAGATACCTCTGTATTTGTTTGCTGTGGAAGGGACTAGAGTAATGGAAAGTTTTGTGTCTGCAGGAAAACATAGAATTCTTTGTCTTTATAGTAATGCTGTGAACTCCATTACGTTGGAAATGTAGAGGAAGGGATGTAATTGAAATGCTGTCTTGTTTTATGCATCCTGAGTGGCTAACATGCCCTGAATGCTCTGAATTAGGGAGCAAAGTGCTAACCTTAATTCAGTGGCTGAAATACACTGAATGGTCCACATTACATTAATTCCCATTACTTTTCCTTTGTTTTTACATTATGGAGAGGAAATTAATGAAAACCATTATTAAATTAAATTTTTATAAAACCTAGACTATCCATTTGACATGTATCATATTCTAGACTATTTGTTGTATTTTTACAGATTTTATACACTTTTTTTAAAGAAGTACTATATTTACATGTAGAATTAAAATAGCTAATTGTTGCCACCCTGTTAAGAATTATAAAGAACTAACGACTTTGCTATAATATACAATATATGGGCAATTGTCTTACCAATATTGATGCTCTTAATTAATTTAATTTCACCAAATCTCTATATTGATATTATTCATACAATGAATGCAGAATTATAATAATAATTCAAATTATTTGAAGTGCTCTGATTTTTTTTTTCATGACTCATGAGTCAGCTCCCTCCAAAGCAGGCTATGCTATTTTAGGATTTTTTTTTTTAAATTTCACTCATGATTACTTTTTTTATAGCTTCTTCTCTGAGGCAGTCCATAGAAAACAAATTTCTTTTTATCAAGGAGGGTTATAAAAGCTGTAATCTTCCCCAGCTTTTCTGTCTTAGAGCCTGCCTTAAAGAAATTCTCTGATTCACACGTGTTTTGGCAGTGTATTGTGACCTTCCGAATTCTAGAGGTTGCACTGTTCCACACCTTAGTAGGAGGTGAAATGCTACATAGAGATGCCAACAAGAATATAAGGGGGTAAGACTTGTGGAGTTTCCATATGCACTCTATTAACATTCTATAATACCCTTTTGTCAATCAACTTTCTACACAACTGTCCATCCTTCTGTCCTATCTATATCATTAAATATCCATAAAACCCACAAAGACAGAATTCTGAGAACTTTCACGGTAACCCTCTGAGCCTCACACAGAGATTCCCAGAATGGTGCATCCAGAGAGGACGTACAAGCTTCCTGCCACTTGTCACATGTCTCGACTGACACATCTCTTCATTTTCATTCTTCATAATATCCTTTATAGCAGATCGGTAAAAACGAGTGATTTTTTTGAAATATGCAATTTGCTCTATCAAAATGATTGAACCTGCAAAAGAGATTGTGAGAATCCTCATTTGCAGCTCGTAAGTCAGAAGCCCGGGTAAAACAACCTGGGCTTTCTCCTGGTGCCTACAGAGTATAAAGGGCGGTACTGGGGAAATCTTCTCTCAAACTGTTTGGTCTAAACCTATCCCAAGGTACATACTGTCAGCAGGGAATTGGATCACAGGACACCAGGCTGATGTTCCCTGCTGCAGAATAACTTGCTCGACTGTGGGAAAATATCTCCACTATCTTAAGGTCAGCAAAGTTTTCTATGTTGATCATTGTCGAGGGAGAGGAAAGGAACAACAGACACTTCACTCTTCCCAAAAGAAAGGCAAAGTCATCAAATGAATTCAAATGCAGGCATACACACACGTGGGATTATTTCTGCACAAAATGTGGGCACAACTTTTGTCTGAATTGAAAAATGATACTGTTTGGCTAGCTTTACTGATAATGTTTTCTCCGTGAATTTGCCTTTTTTGTTTTCCTTAAATAATAAAATAAATATTATGGGTTAGGCGCAATCGTATCCCACTGAACTCTAAAATTACATGAGTGAAAATAAGAAAGGATTATAATGAAGCGAGTGGTAACTAAAATAAATTGATAATTTGCTTTTACACATTACATACATGCAGAAGGCTGACTTTTTACTATTTTCCTAACTAATTTTCAGAAATGTGATATTATTTCATCAATGACCAATAAGAGTGATCATATTTAAAATGCTTTATGGAGTGAAATTTTCTACAGACAGCAATTAGATGCGTAAGTATTGCAAAAGGGCTTTGCTATTTCCCATCATACTAATAAAAAAAAAAAAAGCATGTCATTTACCTCCTATGGCTGATCCTATCATCACTGCCGCAGCTACCTCATTCCCTCAAATCTAAGAGTGTGAAATCTGACTGACTCTTCACAGGAAAATTGAACCACTGAAAGATACATTAGTGGAAGAAATGGAAAACGAGCAAATCTTCCAAGGGAGTTGTTTTTATTTCTTCAAAACTAGGATTGAATTCGTTGAGGAAATGTTAAGACAAAGATGTTATAAAAATGGACAGAAATCAATAATGCTTCACAACGAAGGAAACAAGCATTAAACATCACACACACAGACGCACACAGACACAAACACACACACAGAGGATAAAGGGTTTCTGTTCAAAGAATAGAAAAATCTTATCGTTTTCATGAGGTTTGTATACACTACAGAGAATAGATCACATAGACCCTTAGGTGGCAGTCCACATCCAATTGAGTTGGTGACTGTGGTAGTAGAGGACTTCATTAGGTCCACTGTCTCCTGTTCAGTCCACATCTGCCTTTCTGATTTATTTTTCCCTGTAATTGTAACTCTGAGGAAATTGTAGGAAATGACTCAGGGGAATGCCCGGAATGCCTTTGTCCTTTATTTCTTTGTTACTATTATGTTTGGCATATGTCAATGAGGAGAAAAGCTAAGAACCTATTTAACTGTGAATACTCCATTTTCACTAAGGAAATAATGAAATTCTCTAACTCCTTTTCTTTCCTTCTCTTTTGGTCATTTAAACCATTGATATTTTGGGGGAAAAAATCTTCAGGAAAACATTTACCTGAATAAAATAGGAACAGGAAACAAATTTCTAAAATAATCTTTATATACTTCATCCTATTTATTATTTTGTCTAGGAACTAAAAAATATTAATACTATTCCATTCTATCTTGTGATTTAATGTGAAAAGGGGATACTGGTAATAAATATAAGGTAATATATGTTATTTGTACTTTTATTATACATTTTCTTCCGCTTTTTCCCTCTGTATAGATTGTTAGATGTAATAATTTTGTATGTAAGGTAACTTGTAGGTTCTGGGTAAACTGGTTTTTTTGAATTCATCACAACCCAGTGGGGCCCTTGGCTGTGAAGAATGCACTGCTCTCCCCTGCATTAAAACTCTTACTTAACACCCTTTCCCGCCTCTCGGAAAATGTCAGGGATAAGTGGCCACCCATCTTTGCAGTCAGCAGCAGCCCCCACTCACCACCATCAGAGCATCCTTTTACTCTTTGCCTTTCTATGGTGCTTCTGCATCCTGTTGCCATAGAAATGGAACAAGGGTGCGTGTTTATGATGCTGTCTCCATAGAGTCACAAAACATTGAATGGACCCCCTGGCTTTGTCCTTTGTCTCATGCTGTGAATCTTTAGAAAATCAAATAGATGAGTCTTCCAGTGAAAGCTATTTTACACAAAATTTCATAAAATGTTTTTGACTATTTTATTGTCTATGCAATTAATTCTGTTGCTTTTTTGTTCTCTTTCTTTATGTCACTTGACAAACTCAATGTTGCTTCAGTATTCTTCACACTAACTTCAAAAAATGATTTATTTTTCTAAAACGTGGAAAACATATAGAATTCATCTAAAATGTGAACAACAGTAATCCCCACATCAATAAATACTTTTATTTGGGTGCCATTTACTACTACTGTCCTATGACTTGTCAACATCAGCGACTGTTCTGATTTGGTTTTCTAATAGCTGTATTTCAGCAGCAAATAGTGATTATCATTTAAGGCTGTGTGTTTGTGTTTAGAAAGTTTGAGTTTAATGCAAAAATGTCTCTATCTTTCTAAGCATAATTTCAGGGTTCAGACACATACATTAATAAGAAAAGAGGTAGGTGATGATAAGCATATAAATAAGAAGTGTAATTGTTGTTTATGTTCAAGCTTTGTTCTGTAGTTGTCTTACTGTCTCTTTGTGTGCTCTACGGTGAATTTCAGTAAAAAAACAGACTGCATACATGAGTCTGGTCTATTAAGTTATAATGGAACTGAAAAACTTCTGCTGCCAATGAAGTGGCAGTGTGCATAATTCTGTGCAAATCATTCCTCACTTGTATATGGTGAAGCTGCAACAAACTTACTGTACTACGATACATATAAAAGTCTAGCTCATATATTTTTTCACAGTATGTAATACTTGAAAATAATAAATGGCCATATGGGCATACCTCTGGAGATACATGTGTTCGTGCTTTAGATTTTTATATGGTTCTGGGTATCAAAACAGTTTAAAATTACAAAAAAATATAGACTAGAAAGAAACTTATAAGAAAAATATTTTGTAAAATTGCAGTATTTTTCAAAATTGTCAGAACAAAATATATACAAGTTGCAGATTAAAGAGTTTATAAAATAAAAGTTGCAACAAACTATATTAAATTTGTTATGGAAGGTTTACTCTAGCATAGAGGTACAGTGTTTATAATTTCATTTCCCATTAACTCATCATTCACTCTTGACTTACCCAGAGCAGTTCAGAGTTCTACAATCTCTATTCATGATAAGTGTCCTAGACAGTTTTACTGCTTCATCTTTTATATCATGTTTTTTGGTACCTTTTCTATATTTAGATATACAAATTCCATTGTGCTGCAGTTGCCTATAGCATTCAATCCCGTACACAGGAGCAGTGAGGTATACATGAGAGCCTAACCTTGTAATAGACTGTACCATCCAGTTGTTTGTTCTTACATTGCATTATGTTCACATAGTATGAAATTGCCTGACAAGGCATTTATACATTTCTCCAGACACAACTCTGTTAAGTAACACATGAACATGCGTATGTGGGTATGCATGTGCATGCAGGCTTATGCACATTAATATTTGAGTCAAGGCATCATGGAACCCATTTGTTATCCTACTTGTTACCCTAGGCACTCAGTATAGAGGCAGGATGATCACTTGAGTTTGAATTTGAGACCAACCTGGGAAATTTAGTGAGACTTCATCTGAAAATGAGAGAGAGAGAGAGAGGGAGATAGAGAATTCAGTATAACCCTATACAACAATTTCTTGGCCTGGTTACAGTTTATGGTTCACATAGCATTTATGTTTTATTAATTTTTTGTACATTTTTGAAATGTATAATAATTGCATTTATCATAGGGAGTTTGTGCCTGTACATAATATATCTTAATCTTTTTTTTTTTCATTCCCCCTTGCATCCTTTCAGACTTTCTGCCTCGCTACTTTTACAAAACTTTGTACTGTTTACCTTCCATTCTTTTTTGTATACTTTTGCATCTATTTTTTTCCTTCCTTCTTCTCCCTCCTTTATTCTTCTTCCTCTGTTTTAAAGAAAACTAAGACTCAAAATGATTGGTCAAGTAGTCAAATAACAAATAGTCAGTGAGTAACAGTGTTAGCATGTATTGATTTGTTATTTAATATTTATTGAGCATTTATTATGTACCACTCTGTTACTCTGAAAACAGCAATGAATAAAACAGACTAAAATCTCTGTCACAATAGTACATAGATTCTAGTAAGGGGGCAAAGCGTAAACAATAGCAAAAAATAAGTTTAAAAATATATCAGAAATACATAAATACTATCAGAAACAAATGTGGAGTAAATGAATGATCCAATCCTGGTTTGGATTTCTTCTGCAAAGTACTTTTCCCACAATCTTCCTAGTAATTAATTACAGGGAGAGGAAAATGAACAGGAGACAAAATGATACTGGACCAGCGCTATGAAATACAGCTAGCAAAATAGTGTTACAAATATAATCAACAATATTTTAGCCAGAGAATCTTAAGAACTTTTGAATACTTAAAGATAAAAATAAAAAAAAATATTTATGATATGAATGGACTTTTTGGTAGTATGAAACTATCATTCTCATAGCAAACATTCACCTACGTAAGACATTGCAGGTTGAAAACAATGCACGATCTAGAGATTGAAAATCCCTATCTACCTGGAAAAGACAAAAATAAATTTTGGCAGAACTAGAAGAAAAATAATTTTCTTAAAAAAAAAAAAAGTCTGGGAGTGTAGCAAAGTGGTGGAGCACTTGCCTTGTATGTGGGAGGCCCTGAATTTGATCTTCCTCGTAAAAGAAGGAAGAAAGGAAGGGGAGGAGGGAGAGAAGGAAGAGGCCACTAGCTGCAGTTCTCATTCCTCCAGAGAACAGAAAATTTGCTAGTGGAGCCACCAGGGGAGAAAAACAATTGCGACCTCATTCCGCTGTGTAACTATACTTTCTAACACACATATGTGTGTGTTTAAATTTACCAATGGTTTATAAGTTGCACGTGATTCTCACTACTGAAGAGAGTGCTTGGTTCTTTCCAGTTAGCCTGCTTGCAACTTCCAAAGCCTGTAGCTAAGGAAGTCTTCAGTAATCAGAACTGTGCCTGCCCTCAGTGCCCGGCATCCAGGGCGCCGCCCCAGCGGGCGCACAGGCAAAGGTGGGTGACCCTGGGGAATAACCGTTACACAAAGAGTTTCAAATCATGAACGGGGAAAACATGATAGCCAGTTATTTTTGCCTATTTATTTTCTTAAAAGAAACTCAGTTACAGTGATACTGTACCCTAACTAGACTTCAACTTTTTTTCATCTGTAAAACAGGTAGAATGATAAAAACTCAAAATGTGATGTCCATTTAATACTTGGCTTGGATAAAGAGTCCTTATTTGGATGATAAATTACTTAATTACTTGATGACTACGAGGAAAAACATTTCAAATGGGTCTAGTTTAGAAATTATGTTTTTCATTGGAATTAAATGTGCATTGATTAATTTCCCTTTTCTGTGTTGAGCCTCTGCCAAGAACTAAACATAAGAAACAATTTTTATTTAGGTATTCGGTAAGGGTTTAAATGTTTAATAGCACCTAACATGTGCAAAACATGAAATATGGCATCAACTATCCACATGAACCTTGCAGGCTGGGAGACCTGCATTTGTCTGTGTCATTTGGCAGGCAACATTTCCACAACTACTAAAGAAAGCGACACTCCTTATACATCCGGCCTATTCCTCTCACACTGTATTATAACACTTTTGACTATACTCACAGCAGCAATAATAGATAGAGTTATATAGCACTTGTCTTCAGGATAAATTGCTTCAATTATTTTATTCTGAGAAATGAGAGTCAGTCTGATGATATTAAGGCAGTTACAAAAAACAACATCATTTCATTCTTCAGACTATTTCACTGATCATAGAGGCATTCTCAAAATGCAACTTTACTAATACGGTCCTAAAGATTTCATGCTATTTTTTTTTCTTTTTCTTTAGAGCATCTGGTCATTGTTGGATTTCACTTATCACATGCATGCCCTATAATGTGAGAGATCTCTTTTTTTTCCCCCAAAGGGAACTCACATGTGCAGAGTAAATTTTATGTATTATCATACTTCGAGTGTGTCAGCGTTCATTAACATGCTCAATAATTGGAAATTTTATATGGAGATCTTACCTAAAATGTTTTCCCCAATGATACTAAACATCCATCATGCCACAATAAATATATTTCTGTATCTTTTGTTCATCACGAAACACAAGAGTGTGTTTTAAAAAGTAGAAGATGGGTGATAAAAGGTTTTCAATGGCTTTCGTACTCCCTGTCTAAAAGCAACAGTGAAGTAAAGTGCCGTAATGTGGCAACATGAATTTTAAAGCTTTTACAGTGCAGTGGTAACTATGTGATGTAAATATTTGTTTATTTTGATATTTATTCCTGTGGCAGGGAATATTGCTATTTTCAGGTCTCCATTGATGACAGAGATAAATGGACATCGGAAAGAAAAAAAAATTGATTTTACTACAAATGCACTCTTTAGTTAAGATTATTGACATAATTTGCATAGATCACTTGAATTGAGTTTCTAATGAATCCATTTTTATTCTTTGTCCACTGACTAAAGATGCCCTAAAGTTCCCCTCAGCTTGACTAGATATAGAAAGACTTCTTCCTAACTGTGGTCTTCTGATCTTGCTCATCATAATAAATACTTTCTCTGTCCCTTTTAGATGCAAATGTTTTTTAAAAAACTTTTTGTCAGTTTTTTTTGTTTGTTTGTTTGTTTTGGGTAAAGCCAGTCAGCAAACACAGGTATCTGTGATCCCCAAACCCAGCACTTAATTCTCCAGTTTTTGTTTCTGGTTTTTAATAGAATTGAGCTCAGATATCCAGCTTTTCTCCTCTATTGTAAAATTTTGAAGAATGTCTCCCTTGTCTTTTTAAATTTACCACCTAGGTCCAGGTTCCTCATATAAAACACAGTACCTTAGCATTTGAAATTACTTTCTTTTTTCCATCAAGTTTTCATTATGAAGAGACCTGCCTCCAGCACTGTACCCAGTCCAAAGCCAACCTTCAGAAATTATTTGTTAAGCACATACTTAAGTGCTTCCAGTCCCAAGAGTTTCGTTATGTGACAAGTGAGGTGAATCAAGGGGAATGAGTTTCTGATGTGTTCAATAAACAACAACATTTAGGATTGCACTTGTGATTTTTTTCATTAGATAAAACACTGATTTTACAGTAACTTCACTTACATTTAAAACAAATTGAACATTGTTAATGAACCTAATTCTTCCACAGTAAGAATTATATATATGAATTAAAATTTTATATATATGAATTGAAATAGAAATTATTTCAATTTCTCACTGCTCATTTTTATTACTTCCAATTATTATTTTGATTTCTCTGGCATAGTACTTGTTTTCATCTGTGAAAACTTAAGGAACCCTGTACATTTCTCTCCGTAAGCACAGAATTTAAGAACAAATCATAAGGCTATTTCATCTTGAGTAGAGTGAAAGCAAAATGCTTTGGTCCATGTATTAAGTAGTCTTCCAACTCAAAACAAAAAGGTAGATTTCAGTAGCTGCTTTGTAAGAGCCTTCTATTTCAGTTGTCTCTTTATGTTCAACTCTTTCACTGTAGAATAAATCCACTTAGCCTAGTTCACAAAGAACGGAGTCAGGAGACAGGTTTACCTTAGAAAGCCCAAAGCAAATCATGGAATTTCTTTTATTCCTTTGAAACAAAACATCCACGATCCTCTCAAAACATTTCTTTTTTGGAAATATGCCTTTTTTCTCCTAGCAACAATGCTTCACATATATATTTATTTCATTGTAATTCAATTAATAAGTTCATGACTATTTTTGACTCTGAAATTTCTCTGATTGAGCTTGAACAGTTTTACCTCATGTTGAGAAATAATTGGCTGCAGAAATGAACTTGAAGTGTAAAGAGAAAGTGCTTTTTAACTCAACTTATCTACTGAGTAAACCTTTTCTGAAGGGAGATGAAAATCACTTTAATACTTTGCATTACCTTCATTTTGAGGTAGATATTTTGATGAGAATTTAAGTCACCCTTTTTATGTGTTTTAATTATGCAGGCATTTTAGCCTTCGTTTTATGGTAGTTTTGTGGTTTAATCACTTTAATTTTGAAAGAATCTTTGGTTATTCTGACATATTATAGTAGAGTGAGGGCAAAATGCCATTTCAGGAAAGGCAGTATTCATTTTTGAGAATTCTGTTGTTCAGGGAACACACTTCATGGACACTGGTTACATAAAAGGACAGTCATTTTCTTTCTGAAAGAAGAGTTTGAGTAAAATTAGGAAAAGAGTTTCCATAGTACATAAAAGTATTTCAACTTGTTTTGCAAAGGATGTTATTATACAAAATGAATTTTCTTCCTTTAGCTGGATTTTCATGTATGGGAAGACGTCTATGTACAAGAAATCAAGTAAGGAGAAAGTGATAAGGGAAGAATTATGTAAAGTTTAGGCAAAGATAAACTATTATTTTTACTTTTTATTTTCTCCTTGGCCTTTCAGGTAGTTTTCTTCAATACTTTTCTTTGTTGTTAGGGGAAATAAACAGTGAGCTTTGCTGACAATTGGGTTGAGGAATTTAAAGACAGTGACAGCCAGTTACTTGAAGTTAATGTGTCTCAGGTTCAAAGGCATTAAGTCAGACAGGATAGGTACTGAACAGAAAAATACTGCCTGGTTACTTGTGGAGCATATGGGAGAGGACTAAACCCCTGAACTCCATGCAGGCGGAGCTCTTGAACGTAGTAATTAGCTAGTAAGCCAGGAAGAGAATTTGACGATACAGGCATTATGAAGTAGAATATGATGCGATATTGTGAGTGAAAACATTGATTGAAAGTACTTTCTTTTTGTCCTGATGTGAAGCAGATATTAACATAATCATCAGTTTATTAATCGAAATTTGTGGAAATTGGAATACTCAGAGAAGGTAACAAGGAGAGGAAAAATACTCAAAGAATGAGTATAGAGTGCATGTTATATGAAGGCCAGTGAATATAGGAATTATAAAAGAAGAAGCATGGAAATTCTATTCATGAAAGCAGGCAAACATTTTTACAAAACTCAAAAAACAAAATTCACATGTTCTCACTTCAACAGTGTTCATTATAACTCTCCTTAATGCTTGTTCCCTATATGAATTTAGCAAGTCATGCTGATCTGCCTTGTGTGTTAACTTTTACTTGGAATTTCTAACTGAGTTTCTGTTCGATTTGATTGGTTAAGGATCTTGTAAAGTCAACTAAAGAGGTGCAAAATATTTGATACTTGCTCACTACAACCCAGTACTCACTTATTAATTATTCAAAGTTCTTTAGAAGTTCAGATTTTAGGTCACAAAAAGGTAAATATACACTGGGGTTATAAACATTCCAGGGGTATAAATAAAGAAGGTCTGTGAAAATATATTGAGCTTTGTACCTAAATCTTAGACTTGAAGTAGCATGACAGCACAAAAAATAGCAGAATGAAGAACCTATATTTAACTCCAGCATATTTACATCCTAACTTTAAGTTATTAATTTCCACTTTCTGGGATATTAATTATATTTCATAAGCACAAGAAATCAATGTATTGCAGAGGTCTATATTCCGTCTTTGTTCACCAGTACTGGTTTCATCATCATAAGTACATTTATGTATCTTATTTATTTTTCCAAAACTTGATTCAACAAAAATATTAACTAGAATCACATTATTGCTTTCAGGTATGCTGTAATACTGTCACTTTGCAATTAGATAACTGTGGAAAAGTAGAGATCATTAGCCTCTCATTAGAATGTAAATATTTGTGATCAACAATTTCCTGAGTTTCCGTGGAGGTATATGTGGTGCTTTAATTTTTTCATTAGTGTATGTTTGCAATACATAATTGCATTTGTTTTCGGGAATTGGAACATATACATATCACAACTTGACTGTTTTGTTTCTGTTTCCTTCCTCTTCTCCTCCTCCTTCTCTGAGTCCCCTTTCTACCCCCACAAAATCTAGTTCACTGTTTCCTATCATCTCACTCAAAATGAAATATTTAAAGAGCAAATTATTTTTTGAAAATTGATTCTGTATGTCTAACTTTCCTAGCGTATTTATTTTAATAGCAAGCTTAACTCCAAGCATTCAGTAAACACATATTGCTGAAAAAGCAGACAAAAAAATTATTAAAAGAAAGGATAAGATTAAAATTTCTTAAAATTAAGAAATTAATATACTTAAATTATCAAGATGGACTGAGAATAATCAAATCTTTTCTGTAATACTCTAGTCTATTTTTATTATTTATTTATTTATTTATTTTTTATCTTTTTGGCACTGGGGATTAAACTTACAACCTCACACCTGCCAAACAGGTGCTTAAGCCACTGAGCCAAACTCCCAGCCCTAGTTTTTTGAGGCAGGGTTGTACTATGTAACTCAGGCTGGCCTTGTGCTCATGTTTTCCAAACTGGCCTCGAACTCACAACGCTTTGCCTACCTCCGTCTCCTGAGTGCTGGGATTAAAGGCATACGCCACAACGCCTGGCTCTAGCCTTTTTTTAAAAAAGCATCTGAAAAGATTTTATATCTTCAAGAAGAACCTATTCTAGTTTTTATAAATTCTTAAAATCAACTATCTACCAAAATAAAATTACCACAAACATGAACACATTTCAATGCATGAAATATCTTTGTATGCTTTTTATATTTATAGGGCTTTTTCTGTCTGCCAAATGTTATGTTCCAAATGAGTACATATTTTAGTGGGAAATATAATAAAATCTATAAAATTGTAGCAACTTTGCATGTACATGAAATTAAAATATTTGTGTAACAAGCGAAGGCAGGGAGAGGTTAACTGATACATTCATTATTATTTATAATGGAATGAATTAGAAAGTATTACAACTTGCTGCCAAATCAGATATTTGGGAAACACTGATCTCATCATTTGCTGCATAACTGAACATGGAATAAATACGATGTGATTTTCATTATATCTTTTCTGAAAGCCAAGGACTCACATTCTTTCTCTGTCCCATTGCTGATATAGTTGCACGTTTCTAAGTGACTTAGAACATCAGACTATCACAGCATAATTCCTATCACATTCTTTTTTAACTGATAACATTGTTATGTCTCATTCTGTGAAATCCCTGTCAGCATAATAGGAAATTTGAGGGATCTGAAAGTAGATTTCCTCAGTTGGAAACTATTAACACTTTTGAGCTACACAATTTGGGTAAGTCATATTATTCCTTGATATTGCTCCCCCCAATTAAGAGTACTAATCCAGCTTATTTTCATGATATGATTCATTGGAAAGCACCGTGTGAAGTATAAATTATTGGATGGATTTAAATCATGATATCACCCTATCATCAAATTTCTATAATGACTATGGCTTGATTATCTTTCCAAACTGAATATAAAAATAAATACTTTGTAGTATGTAAAATTTCTTTTAGAAGACAATGAAGAGATCTTTGAAAGAAGTAAATTCTCCAGAATGAGAAGATAACATAGTTTTACATTAATATTTAATTGTTGTGAGATACGCTTTGGTAGATATGGCTGTCATGGAAAAAGAAAAGTACAAAGGAGGTATTGAAAATAAAATTACATATGAAAATGCCTCTCTCTTAAGTAGTTAAAATGTCAGTGCACATGAAAGACAGGAATAGAACTAAATAAGTTACCATGTAAATGGCTTTGCAAACTAAGAAAAATGATTTGAAATGTATTGCCTGGTTGAACATACCAGATCAGAAATTACTGGAGGTTCGCAATAAGACAAAACTGTTCATGTACTTAAGTTTGGTAGTTTTTAATTTCTCAAACTGGAGGTAGATCAGAACAAAAGAATATCACATCTGAAAGCAAAGTGAATTATGTTAATTCTAATTTAATTCTTCACACAGTATTTAAGGATAGCAAATTACTTAAAGTACATTTAAAGCGCTCAAGAAGTAGAGCTGAGAAGTATAAATTAGGACCTGAGGGTAGATTTGGGAACTCCTCACTTTATTAGAAACAATACTAGAGACAACGTAAGGAGGAAATGTCCGACTGAGTAATATTTTAGATAAAAGCCCATAAGAGTCAACGGAAAACACAACTTCTTATTAAGCCAGGAAACAAAAATCGCTGCTTTGTATTGTTTTGGTTTAGCCAGTTCAGGACAGTGCAAACGGCATAGCCACACAGGGTAATTTCCAGAGTAGACAGGAAAACAGTGTCGCACCTGGGTCTCTACACTTTGTGCCAAGCAACCCTTACTTCTCCAGTCACTACCGACTGTAGTAGTGACTCAGGTAGAGCGTGGAGCTGTTTTGATGAGCTGGAAAACAGACATATTTATAATTTCATGAAAAAAGACAACATAAACTTAGATGTAAATAATACGAAAGCTTGGTCTGGGGATTAGGTGGCTTCACACAACGATTTTGATTACCATCTCTGATATGAAAGAAATGTAATGAAACAAACTCAAAACTCCTAAGACTGATGACACTGACAATCCTATTATAAACAATGATAACAAAATATATGAGTAAAATAAAGTATAAACAAAATAGTAAGCTGTAAGTTTTGACTTTAAAGCTTTGTTAATGTTCCACAATGTTTCCTTTAATATGATAAGGCTGTACATTACACACTGAAGCAGAAAATGAGGAGGTTTGTAAAAAGAAAAGGATAATTTAAGTTTAATTGTTTCCTATTTAAAAGACATTCAAGAAAATCATCTTTAAATAAACATTTAAGAATTTAACTGTGCAGTTCTCTAATCCTTGTTTTGTTTGGAATAAATCTTGCACTTTATAACTCTGTAATTAGCAAATATATCAAAAATATTTGAGGAAATGCTAAAGGATTTGTATTTATTGTTCATTACAATTTTGTGCTTTGCACTAAAAAATCAAAAATTATCATATTTACTCGGTAAGCTATATTAGGAAACCTATACATCATTTCTAAGTGATAGTTTTCTTCAAACAAATATATAGAAGGAAAGATAATTTCACTGCATCTTTGATTATGTCAGTAGAATTGATCAATGCTACACTCTTTGAAACACTATGGAATATCAAGTATATACCAACCACATCTTCATATGTGTATCTTAAAGAACTCAAACACACATGATTGTTTATATCTTTCAGTTGCTAAAATTTTCTTAGTCAGAATATGTCTTAAAAAATCCAATTTGCTTTCAAATTTGTGTACAGTATCTACACATAGATATGAGTTCAAAATTCACTATTTTGTGGAAATTTTCTATTGATCTTAAATGTAAGATATTTTAGTCAAAGACCATTTTTATTTTTCAAACTTGCCACATATATTCTTACTAATCTAGGTTACTAATCTAGGTAAGAAATATTTTAAAATATTAAATTTTGTTGCAAAACTTCAGACATATGAAAGGATAAATTATCTTCACATATTCCTTGTACTTTCCATAGTGCAAATCCATTCTAGAGAAAATTAGATATACAAAGTGTCTCAAGATTCGATTCCTAACAGCAGTGATTTCAGATTTTCTCCTATGGGGAACTCATAATTGCACTTGCTGCCCATTTGTTGTTGTGGGACTCACAATATCCCATAATATATAATTAGAATGTCGTCACTTTGATGTGATCAAGCTTCTCCGAGATAGTTTCTTTCAGGTCCCATATTTCCTCAATTAGGAGTGTTCTATGCAGTTTATTAATTATATGCACATATGCTTTTCAATCTAATTTCTCCTCCGCATTTCCCAGGCTCTCCAACTATCCCATTTTGAAAATTAATGTCTTACTCATCTAAGCATATGTGTCATGCACCACTTCCTTGCCTTTCCCATATGCAATTCCTTGATACACGTGGCTAAAACAGTAACTTAATTACTGATCACTCAGGGTTAATTTAGTTCACTTTATTTGCTCATTGTTCACAATATACAAGAGAGAATGTAGCATGCTATTTAGACTTCGCAGACTAAAACAAGAACCCTGTTTGTTATCTACATCTACGTATTCACTACGTGAATTTATCCTATTAATCTCTGTAAATCTGTCTCCTCTAACGTAAAAACTGCAGTGAAGTGTTACATGCTTTTTGAAAGTTACTGTGAAGACTGAATAAGATCACAGATAAAAATAATTTAACATGTAAGTAGTACATGATAAAATTTTAAAATAATAAAAATTGCTAAAAATAATTTCAGAGTTCTATTTTCCCCCTTTTCATTGTTTATTGGTACAATTTAGATATACATAATGGTCGCATTCATCATAGGAAATTTGTACTTGTACATGACATACCTTGATTCCTCTTTTTCTTCCCATTCCTCTCCCCTCCTTTCAACCTCTCTTCCTCTCCTTACTTGTAAGCCTTTATTTCCCTTTTATTATTCTTTTCTCATTTTTTTCAGCATTGTTGTCATGGCTTTGTAAAAACTGATTTACTTCCATGACCACTAACTTCTTCCTTTAATTATTGCATCAGTTAGGGTATGCTACATTATGTGGCAGTAATAAATGAGTTTCAAAAGTTCAGGGGATTAAAAAGAAAAATTTATTTTTCAAATGGGCTGCATATCCATTTCGGGTCATGTGTGGAGCTACTTTCTGATCACCATTGCAAAACTAAGGGGCAGTGCATATTTTTATAAAGGCATTGGCATGCAAGACTTCTGCATAAAAATAGCTTGCATCACTTTGCACCTGGTTGGCTGGAACAAGTTACACAATTACATTTAAAGGTAGCAGATGGGCCCGGGATTCAGCTCAGCGGCACAAATGCCTGCCTGGCAAGTGTGACGTGAGTTTGATCCCTGGTAACTAACTAACTAAATAAATGAATAAATGTAGTAGAGAAGGTCAGTTCTCCTACTCACCTAAGCAAGAGTCAAGAGAGATTTTGATACATAGCACTAACATCTATTGTAGTTCTGTCTCTTCCCTAGTTACTACTAAAGAAATATGTTTTTAAAAACTTAATGATTTTTGGGGAAAAGTCACAAGAAGCACATCTAAAGAAGAAAACTTTTTGATTCACATTACCCTAAAATGTTTGTGAAACAAAATCATCCATGTTAGACTGTGAGATAAATATTTAATTCCTAAAATTGTAGAGAATAGTATTTCTTAATCATATTATCATAGAATGTGCATAATTTTCTGTAGCAGTATCCCAGAAATATTTACCCCGGGCCAATTAACCACTTATATAATGAGTTTTTCATGAATTTATTTATTTACTTGATTTAAAATGAGGTAATTATGATGCAGAAATGTGACAGCAAAATTTAGAAATCTTAATGTATAGTCATATAATATTAATTTCTTCTTTAAAAGTATATCCTTTCAGATATTGTTAATTTTTATATGATCAAGGATCCAGATTACCTGAACCAGGAATCAAGAGTATTAATTTTATTGAATTTAGGCAAAGATACATTAGAACAACTAAAATAATAGGAAAAAGAAAGTCTAAATACTGGTAGTAAACAAAACAGGCAGTATCAAAGTTGGGTCTTTGCAAAATAAATAAATTAGAATTTATTGGTTAAGCGGAGTAGTTAGGGACTACTATCAGTGCCATGCGTAGTTCTAGCCAGAGATGTTTAAGCATCCATAGAGGAATATAATATTCATGATATATATGTGAAATCCAAAGAAGCATATCAGAGTCAGTAAATGGCAGTTCTATGTAATGATAATAATACTTACTGTATGACATATAGGAGACATATTAGCCTTGAAACTTGAAGTGTAAGACTAACAGTGTCATGTTCTAAGACTACAATTACAATTAAAGGGAGTCTGTGAAGTGTTACATGTAACCCTTGGATTCTTCAGAATAACTTTAGAAGGCATACCATTTTACAAAGTTATTAAAAAAAGTCTATCTCAGAAAATATATGTATTTTACAGCTTGTATCTGGAAAGTGGTGAGACCAAGATCTGATGGCACACCTGTTTGGTATTAAAGACAAGTTTCTTTCTTTGCTCTGAAATGATGTACGGTGGCACTAGCCTCCTGCCGCCTATGCCCAGTTGTTTGTCACTTGCAGGCCAAAAGCATGGCAGTTTGACTTCCTTAGAGAAAGCTCAGTGTTTTGAAGATGTAACAATAAGTTAGGTCATTCCTTCCTCTGTCCTTGCTCCACAATCATGAGATCATCAATGTTTATTTCAAGCAAAAGTAACTATGTAGCTTCATGATTCATTTATGATAAAAAATTCTAAATATTTCTTTTAAGTAATATTCCTCAAATGCCTAGATTTCTAAAGAGTTCATCTGTGAGTCACCTGGTTTAGAGAAAGAAATAGAACACATATAATACAAAATAAATCAATGAGCCCCTTTGACCCACTTGAAAAGAAGAAAAGGAGTCAAGCATGGTGGTGCATAGTCCCAGCACTGAGGAGGCTGAGGCAAGAGGATTTCTGTGAATTTGAAGCCAGTTAAAGGCCAGCCAGAAGTGCAGAGTGAAAACCTGTCTGAAAAAGTTCTGCTTTCTCTCTTGTATATTGGAATTATTTGTTAACTGTTTGCTACATACATTTTTTTTTTTTGAGAGTCTGGTAGAAAAAACAAGATGGGAAGCAACTGGAACAATGAATTTAAAGAATTTATTGCTATCTTGTATAATGATTACCTCCCATATTACAGATTATGTACTTTTTATTTTAATGTTTTAAATTATTCATCAGAAAGTGATAGAGATTAATATTTTATTACAGAACATACAAGGCAGAAACAACTTTAGGAATAAAAAACATTGCAGAAGTAAAGATTTCAAAATCTGTGGTTTTATACATGAGCCACTTAAAATTTTATTTGACATTAGTATTCTATAAACATTTTATCGTTGTCATGAATTTTCTCACCTTTGCCAAGTAAAAGATATTTTCTACTTTAATGAGGAAATGAAAAGTAAAAATTATTTAATTAAAACTTAGTGGAGTGAATAACTAACAGAGGTCTATCTTTTCTGACCATTGCAAGGTGGTCATGAAAAGAAGGTCCTGTCCATAATTTAGTGATAAATCAATTCTGCTATTTAATAAATTGAACATATACACTATGAAAAATATGGAGCCCAAAGTAAAGGATAGTGAGTTTGATACATGAAAAAGTACAGAATATTCTCAAATATATATACAGTGAAATCATATGAAAATCATAAACAATTAATTCATGTCCAGAAAATCTTTGGAAAAAACATAAAGATCATAAACTGCTCAGCTTACTTTACCATTTTAATAAACCTTTACACCAAATCATGTGCATTAGTCTCTATAGATTACATTTCACTTTGGGCAATTAATCAATATACCAATGTTTTTAAAAATGCCAAGTTTATATCATGATCTCACTGCGGATCTTTGTAGAATTGTCTGAGGGTTCACTTGAAGATTGCTGATAAGAGGAATGTATCAGAAGAAGTAGCAAAAATATTTAGGAATAAAGAAAGATTGTATTTACATAAGAGAAACAGTGCTATCTTAAAAAACACACAGTGCCTATTCAAGCAGTAGGGTATGAATACAGGAGACCCGGGGTGAGAGAAAAGTAAAGGGGAAGGGAAATAAATAAAGATATAATATGTAGGGAAACCTAATAACCTCAGTGAGTGTAAACATTATGTGTTATAAACATGAGATAAGATTAATAATGTCAACAAGAACAAAAATGGAGAAAAGGAATTTAGAGGAAGGAGGAAGGCTGGAGGGAAGGAGATTAAAAAAAAAGAAGAATCAAGCTGTATTATGCACATTCACCCTCTCTCCAGTATGGATATGAGCTGTATGCACTGCAAGCACACACCAATAAAAATAAAACTAAAAAGTAACCGTGCAAATTAACAACACATAAACAAGAAACACAATACCCATTAAACAGAGAAACAATAAAATGACACATTAAAACTTTTAGATTATGTGTGGTAAAGAAGGTAATGAAAATAGTTTCCAAAGGCAATAAAAATATACATTTTCATAGACATGATTACTTTGAATTCAGCTTTAGTGAACAAAGCCTGAAAATACTGCAGGTTAATAATGTTGCTGCGTAATTTCACTTCTATTACTAAACAGTGTTCCATTTTATTGGGATCATAATACTGTACATGTAATTCATGGTTATAGGCTAAAGCCCCTGTACCAAATAGCATATATGCTATCTCTCTCAGTGTAAAGATAGGAAAGTACAGTATTCATACACAACGGTGTACTACTCTGCCCTAAAGATTGTTAAACTTGACTCATTTGTTAGCTAATGCATGCACCTTGAAACCATAATGTTAGGGGAAATAAATCAGATACACAAGCATAAGTATCACATGGTTTGTCTTATAAGAGAAATCCAAAATATAAAGAGGAAATTGAAATATAGGTAACAGGAAAGAGAAAGATACATGTTTTGCAAAAAGGAAGAGAAGTGAGAGATGGAGAGAGGGCAGAGAGAAGAAAGAAAGGAATGAGAAAAGAACTAAGATGTGCTATGCTTTTGCACCATTACACATGAAGAATCTATTCATTATGTACTGCAAACAGACATTAACAGAAGAAAATGCAAAAAAGCTAGGGACTAAACAAAAGGTTTTCTTCACAAGCATTCATTTATAAGGGAAACTATTGTAGTACCATTTATTGCCAAGTATTTCTCATTTTTGTACATAGTCTTTTCTTTGTGTTGTGTCACGTTTCTTTCAGAATCTTCATTTTCCCTTTCTACCCCTTAAAAATGTCAACTTGAAATATATTGATTTGAAAACTCTAAAGGTGTATGTAATAGATGATTTCAGAATGTCTCACTTGACAACAACTAGAAATGTAGTTGATGGATGGGAAATTTATACTGCAAAGCTTTTATTTTATTATTTTTTTACTTTTGTCTTTTTTTACTGGCAAAGGAATAGTAAACAGAATCAAGTTTAGCTTACTGACAGTTTTTCCTTGAGTATTAGACAAAATAAAATGTGGAACATGTCATAACTATTAGTTTTTCAGGTAAAATTTGTGAACACTATCTATATAAGTAATAATTTTTTCTTTCAGTTCAACTTTTGCATCATCAATACAAACAATAAAAAATACTCCACAATGTGTTAGTTAAAATTAATTTTCTGTGTCCTTTGACTTGTAATATTACATTTTTCTTTTTATGGTAATTTTTATGGTATTAATGCCTTTTATATTAGATATTAGATGAATTTAACTCTAGTTATTTTTTTACTATCTGATATTGACATTTTAATGAATTTTGAAGGACATGTATGTCAATCTATTTCCTTTACTTCTCTGAAGTTTTTTCATATTTTCATAAATGCTTCATGTCAGTTATTGAATTTTATGTTGATGTTTGCAAATTTCATTTTATTCTCCCTCTTTGCTTAGACGAAATTGGTTTAACAGTTTCATTTACTTCTAAAATGCAAATATGAGATTGTCTTATTTTGAAGTACATCTGGTCAATTAGCTTCTATATGGATAGCGAAGCCAAATTTATTTGATTTTAGATTTCGATGTGAATATATAATTGCTTGTCAGTGCCTTCAATTGACTCTCAGAAACTGTTTTTGAACTTGATATATTTATTTCTAGCCCTAATTTGGCCCTTCATAATATCTACTGTAATTGAACTATTATTGAATCTCATCACAGCATAAGATTTTCCTTTTAGGTACATAAACTAATCCACACAGTGCTATGATTTGTTTGGTTTGTTTTTATTACTTACATCTGCTTCATCTCTAAAGTTTATCTGTTTTGACTCATCTGATAATTGGAAAGTAAAATAAATCTTTGTTCCACTAACACATATATATAACATGGATTAAATAAATGAAATTTAGAAAACTCCTAGTAACGCGATTATTTTTCAAATATTTAAATTTGTGCTTTGCTCATTTTAAGGTGAGCAAACAATTTATCTTAATTGATATTGTGGAGTTTATTGGCACATGGTAGCACTGCTATTTGGTAAACAACAAATTTGCTTACAATCTTTTTACATCCACATTTCACGACAAAGTCATCCTTAGCTTTAAATTTATTTCTTTTACTACTTTGGGAAACTACTCAGACTTCATGCTTAGGAAAGTTTAACTCTTGTATAACAAAGATAAATCCCCAATCACTTTCCATAATATTGTAGCTTAACCTTTCCATAATTCTTTTTCTGTGCTTCCAACTCTAATTCCTTATACCATTGGACCTTTTCAATTATCAATAGTCATTCTTATATCTTTAATTTCTTCTTCTTTTGTACCTCTTATTTTGATTCTGATTAACCCTTAAGAACAGTTGCAGAGAGAAACAAAGTGAAACTCTCTCTTGGCTCTATTAACCCCAGCATCTACTCTGCTTTTTGTCTTCCTTTGAACACAAAACTGAAAATAAAATTAGAGCTCAGTACCTTTATTTCTATATATAAGGTTTACTAAAACTGCACATTCTAAGGCTCCAAGCAGTCTTAAATACCATCTTGTTGTAGGTGCAGTTCAAGGAAGACAATACTATTAGGATTTTAGAGCATGGTCTCTAGAACACGATTTCCTATACTAAAATCTCAATCTACTATTTACTTGCTTCTTTCCTGTTATTTGTAAAATAGAGAAATATTATTTATTTCATACATTCTTTTGATGGGTAAAGTGTGCTAATTTGTAAGAAAATCATGTACAATGAATCCTAGGATATTGTTATGTTTAAAATTGCTATTGTTATAATTTAAAATTTTTCATCTGGGCATAGTGGCATATATTTGTAATACAAGCACTCATGAGGCTGAAGCAGTAGAATTGCTGTGAGTTTGAGGTCAACCTGGACTACAGAGAGTCTGAGACCAGTCTGAAGTGTATAGTGAGACCCTGTCCCCCCACCAAAACAAATTTCATTGGCACTATCCTCTATCTCAAGTAATTGTTCTGTATTTTTCGCATGCATAACTTCCTCTGACCTCATCTCAACCTTAGTAACAGTCACTTAGTAGAACTTCTCCAACTCATGCCAAGAAGAGTATTTTTGTTCCTAAAATAACTGATTGTAGGGCTGGGGGTTTAGCTCAGTGGCCCAAGTGCCTGCTTGACAAGCACGAGGTATGAGTATGATTCCTGGTACCAAAAAATAAAGAAAGAAAAGAAAAGACCTGATTCTTATTGTGTTACCATATCTTTTTATGTTATTCTTTTATGCATTCCTTCTTAATTTTATTATTCATTTTCTATATTTATTAAGGAATGATAATCTTCATAGCAATACTCTTGATAGACTCCATATAGCATAATCATTAGGTTAATAACTATCTCTAGCACAAAGTAGGTTTTCCAAAAACAACTGTTGAACATTTAAATATTCAACATTTCTATTTTGTGAAGAATCATCTCCTTCCATATTGCTCCCCACTTCCCTAGTAGATGAGTGAGCACAGTTTCCCTCCTTGCAGTGAAACTGTTTGGGATAATGGGAAAGTCAAGCAAAGTATGTGAAAATTGCCTTAAGGGAATACAGAAAATGAAAATTTAAAAAAAAATACTGAAAGACATCTAAATACTCAGGAGACAGTGAAAGTCTATGGAATTCAGGCCATGACCAGCTAATTCCCTTGCTCTGTCCCCCAACTCAGCATGTTGTGGGCGCCACTCTGGAGAGGTCTGGACAAAACCTGGGACGTCCTGTCCCCTAAGATTCTAGTCAACGAGTATAGTAGCTAATTGTGAAATAAAGGCTATAGACCTTTGTCATATCACTCCTCTGTGCCACCAATTTTAGATTCCAAATGCTCAAATAATTATAGTGTGTCTGCAAGAACAGCCTTTCACTTCCACATGAAGCAATCAGCTGAAAATATAGGGAAGGAATTCTTCCTGCTCTAATTTATTTGCAGTGCACAAGTTCCAGACTAGCAGAGTCAAGCTGAAAAGACCAGAGCCCGCAATGTTGGAGTGGAAAATAAAGATTCTCTTGGCGAATTATTTTTTTTTTGTTTGTTTGTTTGTTTGGTTGAGATAAGATCTAGCTATGTACTTCAAATTAGCCTTGAACTTGCTACTTAGCCCCGGCTGGCCTTGAACTTGTGGGTATACTTCTGCCTTAGCCTCCTGAGGGCTGGGATTACAGGCATGGATCACCATGCCTGGCTCTGAATGCAATAAAGGAGGACAGAAAGTCATTAAGAAGTAAATCAGATACTAGGTTGTTTACTAGATTTTGCAAAGCTAACAAATGAAAAAAGGCCATGCCTGGGGTCAGAATAAGCAGCAAAAATTGGCTCAGGAATCAGAGAAAAATTTCTGTCTCAAAACTTCTATTTAACATTATATTGGAGAGTCTAACTTGTATGATTAGGGATAAAAGGAAATAGACTTCACTGCAAAGGAAAAAGAAGTAAATGATCTCTAATTTTAAGTGATATGATCTTGAGTTCATCAACATTGCATGATTCAAAATTGCATATTCATGATTAATACACAAAAATCAGTTGCATTGTTCTAAATCTGCAATTGCCAAACTGAAAATGAAGTTAAGAAAAATAATTTCTTTGGTATACACTAAAAATAAGATAACTTCAACATTTTTACCAATATAAGCGCAGAATTTATACCCTGAAATGTGGAAAACAATATTGAAAGAAATTAGCAATGTAAACATATGCAAAAGCATTACATCATCATGGATCAAGTGGTTTATTATTGTTATGATGACAATATTCCCAAACTGATCTGAAGATTTAATGCAATCCTTGTGCATTAATGCGATTTCATCTCATATCTTTGCAGAAACTGACAAACTAACTCTAACTATATGCTACAATCTGTGAGCATCAAAATATCCAAAACAATCTGGGGAAAAAAAACACAGTTGGAGGATTCAAAGATCCCCATATTTAAGGCTTACTACAAAGCTATAGTAATTAATGCATCATGCACCAATAAGATTACAGATATATAAATTAAATCTTTTTGAAAATAAAGTCTTGTGTTTCTATACAATTGATTTTTGATATATAAAAGAAAATTCAATGAGGATATAATGCATATTCCAACAAGTAATGCTAAGAAAATTGGACATTTATACTACACTAAGGAAACTGGACATCTATACTACACCTAAAGCAAAAGTACACACAAAATAATCAAACCTAAATATAACATTACAAACCTTAGAATTCTTAGAAGTATAAACTCTTAGGGGGAAACCATCACTACTTTGGAAATAGGACATTATTCTATCATCAAAAATTTAAAAAAATTAAAAAGCATATTACATAAAAAATTTAAAAAATTGTGTTTGAAAGAATACTATAAGGAAAGTAAAGGAGAATCTAAAGAGTGGGACAGAGCACTGGCAAATCATATGTCTAATAAGAGACTTGTATCTAGAATATTTAAATATTGTTCATCCCTTAGTAAATAAAAAGACAAATCAATGAAAATGAACAAAGTATCTAAGTAGACTTATTCAAAAGTATAAACAAATGGCAAATAAACATGTTAAAGGAGCTCAAAAACATTACTTATCAGAGAAGTGAAAATTAAAATCATGATGAGACAGCATTCCACACTAATAGGACAGCAATAATTTAAAATACAGAAGTAATAATTGCTGAAAGAATGTACAGAAATTGGAATATTTAAAATGTAATGCAAACAGAATGGTAAAGTGATTGGCAGTCCTTTTAGACATTAAAAATGCAGTCATGATGGGACAAAGAATTCCATGAAAAGGTACATTCATTACTGCATTATCAAAGAAATAAAAACATACCCCCACGAAAAACTCTGCGCAAATGCTAATAGTAGTGTTTTCTCATGTTTGCCAGAAATATAAAAACGAACGTAGAACAGCTGATGAATGTATTCATAATATGTTGTGCATCCATCCTTTTTAGTGGCTTAATAAACCAGGGAAGATTTTAAACATTCTGCAATGAATGTAGCTTATGAAAAAGATCAAATTGCTCCATTGCTCTACAACATTAATATATAGATATTACATTGCCTTCAGTACAATTTCTGAAGCATCCTATTGACTTTCTTCACTTTTCAGCTGTTCTGCAATAGGCAGCTCTTCCTCCTTTCTGTTGTGATCTTCTAATTCCCCTCTTACTTTTATTAGTAGTCCAGGTTGAAATGTCCTTGTAAATATTGAGTCTTCTCTTCTATTCAGTTCCTTAGTGATATATTTATTCCTTTATTTCCCCCTTCTGATTTGGCCTTGCTGAAAGGACTTTA
>RJWM01022754.1:6446-33285 GCA_004363535.1 Dasyprocta punctata
TATCTAGGAGATTAAAAATTCCACTGAAAGGACACTCAACAGAGGGAGCTAAGGTGAAGACAAAATATCACATCTAGAAGACAGGATTGTGAACAGTGACCACAAAAAGAAAGGTATCTTAAAAATAGCAAGAAACCATGAAAAGTCAATCCAACAGCTGCTAGATAATCAAAATAAACCAAAATAAAATAAAGTTGAGTAGGGTCTATTAAAAAGCAAGAGATAGCACGAACACCATAAAAAACTTGTTCACAGAAGTAATGGCAGAAAACTTCTGAAATGCAGACAAAGAATTTGACATATAAATGAGGCTTTAGAACTCCAATTAGCGGACATTTGTAGACTGGGGGGAGAAAGAACGATGGCTGCACCAGCAAAGAGGCCCATTCTGGGAACCAGCACCATGTGTGGGCTACCAGCAGACTGGAAACAGCTAGACCCAAGCCTCTCCCCATGAGTCAGTGCCATTCGCGGACTGGGGGGAAATAACAATGGCTGCACCAGAACACAAGCCCAGTCTGGGAACCAGCGCCATGCACAGGCTGTGGCCAGACTGGGAACAAGCAGACACCAGCCCCTTCTGGTGTGTAGGCTGGCAAACAGGAAGTACCAATCCCACGTCCACTCTTCCATAAGTGACTAGCTTATCCGGAGAAACACAGGCTGTGATGATAGCTATCAAGGTGAAATGCAATTGGATGCCTGTGGTGCTTTGGTGTTTCACTGACACTGCAGGTCTAGGGCCAGTGGTCTGATCATAGGTTCAGAGGCTATCGCTAAGCAGTATGACATCTGGGGGGGGGTCTCCTTCTGAGGGCTGTAGGCATTGTTGATTCCCTATGGTCTTGTTTTGAGGTCTTATATCATTTCCATTGTTTTGTTGGGCTAGGTTTCATTCTCTTTTGCTTTGTTTAATTATGTTAAATCCGATAGCAGGAGAAGCTATTTCAAGGATAGCAATATACATTATGGTAGCAATTTTGGATTTACTATTGGCTTGTTTTGAAATCCTTTATTGCATTCATTGCATTTATTGCATTCACTATTGGCTTGTTTTGAAATCCTTCATTGCATTCATTGTTTTGTTTTTACTGTTTCTATTCTATTCTGTTCTGTTTGATTTTTACTACATTCAAAGTTATCTGCAGCTATTTTAAAGACATCAAAAGACATTCTGGTAACTACTGTTGATTTTGTAATGTTTTGAAGTTCTGTATCTTTTACATTGGTTTGATTGGTTTTATCCTTTTAAAATAAAAAAAATTAAAAAAAGAACTCCAACTAGCCATGACCAAAATAAATCTATACCAAGGCATATAATAATCAAAGTTCCAGAAGTTCAGCATAAGAACAGAACATTAAAAGTGGTTAGAGAAAAGAAACAAAGCAAACATAAAGGAAAGCCCATCAGAGTCACAGCAGACTACTCGACACAAACACTCAAGTCAAAGTGACTTCAGAGTGAAGTAGTTCAACCACTAAAAGAAGACAACTTCCAACCCAGATTGAAGTACCCTGCAAAACTCTTTTTTTTTTTTTTTTTTTTTCTTTTTGCGGCACCGGGGATTGAACTCACAACCTCGCGCCTGCCAGGGCAGGCACTTAAGGCACTGAGCCAAACTCCCAGGCCTGGTTTTTTGAGGCAGGGTCGCACTATGCAGCTCAGGCCGGCCTTGCGCTCGTGTTGTAGCCCAAGCCGGGCTCGAACTCACAACGCTCCGCCTACCTCAGCCTCCCGAGTGCTGGGATTAAAGGCGTGCGCCACCACGCCCGGCTTTCCCTGCAAAACTCTTTCAAAATCAAAGGAGAAATAAGATACTTTCACGACAAAGAACTGGAGAAATTCATGACCACCAAACCAGCTCTCCAAAATGCTCTGAAGGATATTTTAGAGACACCAAAGACCACAATTCCAAGAACATCAGTACAAAGAAGCCACCAGACAAGGCAAACAATTAAATGGGGGTGGGGTGGGGTGGGGTGGGGCAGCACGCCACCAACAGGAAAATAACATGACAAGGGTAAGTCAATACATGCCAGTTAAACCATCAATGTTAATGGTATCAATTCGCCAAGCAAAAGAAACAGACTGGTAAAATGGATCAAGGAGCAAGATCCAACAATACACTGCATAAAAGAAACACATTTAATTCAAAAAGAAATTCACAGACTAAAAGTCAATGGAAAACAACACACCATGCCATAGGAACCTAGAAAAAAAGAAGACAAGCTATTCTATTTGCAGATAAAGTGAACTTCAAGCCAAGAGTGATCAAAACAGACAAAGTCCTTCATACTTATTAAGGGAAAACTGCAAGAAGAAAAGATAATAATCATAAATATATGTACACTAAATACTGGTGAACCCAAATATGTAAAACAAATATCAACAGACACAAAAAATCAAATAAGCATTGATATGATAGTAATGGGGGACCTTAATACTCCATTGTCACCAAGAGGTCAACTAGACAAAAAAGACAAAACAAAACAAAGGAATATCAGAACTAAACCAAACCTGTGAACAAATGAACTTAGTAGACATCTACAGAGTGATCCATCCTACAACATCAGAAAACTCATTCTTCTCAGTTGCACACAGGACATTCTCCAAAATAGACCACATACTCACCCACAGAACATGCTTAAGTAAATCCAAAAGAATTGAAATTATACCATGCATATTACCTAACCACACTGCAATGGAAAAAGAAAACAGCAAAAGAAAACACAAAAACTACATAAACACATGGAAATTAAGTAACACCTTTCTGAACAATCAATGGGTTACAAGAAATTAAGGAAAAAAATTAAACAGTATCTACAATTAAATTAAAATGTAGATGCAACATATGGAACTTATGAAACATAATGAAAGTAGTCCTACAATGGAAATGTATAGCAGTTAATTCTCACATCAGAAAAACAGAATGAGCTTAAATAAACAACCTAACGTTGAACATCAAATTTCTAGAAAAGAACAAATTAAACCCAAAGCTCATTCAAGGGAGGAAATTATAAAGATCAGAGCAGAAATTAATGCAATGGAGACTAAGAAAACAGTACAAAGGATCAATGAATTGAAGAGTTGATTTGACAGATTAAATAAAATTGATAAGCCCTTAGCCAATTTTATCATAAAAAAGGAAGAAAAGACTCAAATTCATGCTATTAGGAATGAAAAGGGTCAAATGACAAGAGTGTCTGCAGAAATCCAGATGATCCTACAAAAACCTGTACTCTAGTAAGATGGAAAAGAGAAGAAATGGACAGATTCTTAGATACATATGACTTGCCAAAGCCGAATCAAGAAAACATAAAAATTCTAAATATCCCAGTATCAGTCAATGAAGTTCGAAATGTAATTAAAAACTTATCAACAAAGAAAAGCCCAGGTCCTGGTGGATTCACTGCTGAATTTCACAAAAAATTTAGAGAAGACCTAATGCCATTACTGCTGAAGCTCCTTAATGAAAGTAAAAGAGAAGCAATACTCCAAGATCATTCCTGGAGGCAAGTACTACCTTGATGCCAAAACCAGAGAAGGACTCAACCGAAAGAGAAAACTGTAGGCCAGTCTCTCTCATGAACATAGACAGAAACATGCTCAATAATATATAGGCAAATAGAATGCAACAAATCATCAAGAAGATTATTCACCATGACCAAGTAGGATTCATCCCAGGGATGCAGGGATGGTTCAACATATGCAGATCAATAAATGTACATCATATCAACAGAACAAAGGACAAAAATCACATGATCCTCTCAACATACCCAGAAAAAAAAATTGACAATATCCAATATCCACTCAAGATAAAAATCCTACAGAAAATTGGAATAGTCTTTATCTCAATCTGATAAAAATGTCATCTACAACAAACCGTAAACATCATACAATAGGACAAAAACTGAAAGCTTTTAGTCTAAAATCAGAAAGAAAAGTATGTCCACTATCACCACTCCTATTCAATATAGTACTGGAAACATCAGCCAGAGCAATTAGACAAGAGAAATAAAAGGAGTAAGGATAGAAAAGGCAGAAATTAAATTATAATTTACAGATGACATGATACTCTACATAGAAGACCCCAACAACTCAAGCAAGACGTCTACATTTAATAACCAAATTCAGTAGTGTAGCTACATACAAAGCCAACACTCAAAAATCAACAGTATTCCTGTACACAAATGACAAATGTACTGAGAAATTAGGGAAATAACACATCACAATAACACTGAGAACAATGAAATACTCAGGAATCAATCTAACAAAGGAAGTAAAAGATCTATGCATTGAAAATTACAGGGCTCTGCAAAAAAGGAGACCAAAGAGGCTATCAGAAAACGGAAAGACATCCCTTGTTCATGGGTAGGAAGGGTGAACATCATGAAAATGGCCATACTCCCAAAATTGTTAAACAGATACAAGGCAATTGGACATCAAAATACCAATAGCATACCTCACAGAACTAGAGAAAATATTCCTAAAAATCATTTGGAACCAGCAGAGATGTAGAACAGAAAAACAATTCTGGGCCAAAAAGGTAATGTAGGGGATAATACAATCCCCAATCTGAAATATACCACAAAGCTAATGTGATAGAAACAGCATGGTATTGGCAAGAAAGTAGACCTGGCAATAAATGGAACAGATTAGAAAATGTAGACACAACTCCAAAAACAGTCGCTTTATCTTTGACAAAGGAGTCAAACACATCACTAGAAGAAAAATAGCCTCTTTAATAAGTGGCACTGGAAAAATTGGCTCGCCACATGCCAAAGACTAAAACTAGACCCATGTCCCTCACCATGCACTACACTAAAATCAAATGAATCAAAGATCTAAGTATTAAAACAGAAACACTAAATTTGCTGGAAGAGAGGATAGGTAAAACTCTTGAAGGCAGAGGTATAGCCAAAGATTTCATGAGCCCCAATCACGTAGGAAATACCAGAAAGAATCAACAACTGGGATCTCATTCTATTAAAAAGCTTTTGTATAGTAAATAAATCACCAAAGGAGTGAAAAGACAATCTACACAGGAGGAAAAAAATTTAGCTGGCTGTCCCTTAGACAAAGGACTAATATCTAGAACATATGAAGATTTCACACTCCCCTCGCCAATTTAAAGACCCAATCCAGAAATGGTCATTTGAGATGAACACACACTTCTCAGATATAGAAATTCAAACGGCAAATAAATATATGAAAAGATGTCCAATGTCATGGTCATGTGAGAGATGCAAATTAAAACAACGCTGAGATTCCATCTCATTCTAGGAAGAATGGTTATTATCAAGAAATCTACCAATAATAAATGCTGGAGGGGCTGTGGGGAAAAAGGAACCCTTCTCCATATTGATGGGACTGTAGACTCATGCAACCACTGTGGAAATCAGTGTGGAGATCCTCAAAAAACTATGATTAGAAGTTGCATTTGACCCAGCTATTCCTCTTCTTGATACTGTCCCAGAATTAAAAACATCATTCCACAGCAATATATGCACATCCATCTTTACAGCAGCACAGTTTATAATAGTCAAATCTTGGAAATGACTCAAATACCCATCAACTGACAAATGGACAAAAACAAAGATGTGTTTTTATATATGTACACATATATAAAGAAGGATGAACTTGAGACATTTCTAGGTAAACGGAAGCACCATGAGACCATACTCTTAAGTGAAATAAATCAGACATGCACGCGTAAATACTGAATTATCTCCTTGGTGTCAGAAACAAAGAGTAAATAAGGACCAAAATGTACAACAGATATTGTGAAATAGGAAAAGACTGTTTCAAAGGTAAAAAGGACCTAGGGAGGTTGCAGCAGGCAAAGAAAGAAGGGGGGAAAAAAATAAAAATAAAAAAAAGGATAAAATGGAAACAAAGCTTTGTAAATAAGGAAGGGAATGGAAGTTAAGGAGAGGGGAAGGAATTGAGAAAAAAAACGAGAAATCAAGGTATGTAATAGACTGGTACAAATTCTCTATGATGAATATGATAATTATGTATATCTAAATTGTACCAATAAAACCTAATAAAAATATTTTTTCTTTGTATAAAGTCCAGAAGGGAAGATTCTTTAAGGGTATTTAGAAACTTTTAGATACTTTACATGTGTCTGGAGCTGGGCATTTGAATCTCTGAGCTCCTTATTTTCCTCTGTTACGTCCTCATAGAAGACTTCAGCAGTTCTGTGCATGTTTTGAACTCATTATTTTCCTTCCTAGTTTGAAGAGGAAGAAGAAGCTATCCTAGCACATAATGATGACCCATACAAGAAAGTGGCCTTCTAAACCATTACAAACTAGCACATTCCTGATCTAAATGAACAGTATTCATATTATAGGTATGTTGTGATTGCTTAAGACCATGATTTGAATTTTTAAATGTAACTGAACTTGTATTCTGAGAAGTAACTTTTATTTCTTTTTTCTCAAATAACCCAATATTTTGTTTTGCTCTTTTGACTTTTTGAGACAGGGTCTTACTACGTACTTCAGGCTGGCCTTGAGCTCACTTGTAGCCCAGCTGATCTCAAACTTGCAACGATCCTCCTATCTCAGTCTCCTGAGTGCTGGGATTACAGACATGTGCCACCAAGCCTGGCTAATAACTCAATTTGAAGAAAGCTAACAACCAGGATGTTGCTTCTATTCTACCTGATACACATACTGTTACTTTCTCTACTTAACAGGGATTCACCCCTTATCTCTTCTCACATGTAAGTGAGTTTATTGCAGTATTTTTATTCTGGTCAGACTTAATGGCACATGCCAATAATCCTGCTTACTCGGGGTGGAGGGCTGAGGCAGGAGAATAATAAGTTGGAGGCCAGTCTGTACAACTTAGGAAGACCCTGCCTCAAAGTGAAGAAAAAGGCTAGAGATGTAACTCAGTGGTACAGCATCCCTGGGTTCAATTTCCAGTACTGTTAGAAAAAGACAACCAAAAAGAAAACAAAAGCTGTTCTTTTCTTCAATTTTCTTTCTTCTCTTTTAAGGTATAATATTTCTGAACTGCCAGCTTTAAGTAAATTATCTCTGAAGGCCTCACTGCTTTCCCATAAAAACATAAATCAAGCAGGCCTTTAACTTTTTAAGAAATGGGTAGTTGTAAAAATTTTATTGAAAATATATCATTGACTAGATATACTCAAAATAGTAAGAGATTTATATGGATTTTTTTATTCAAGAGTAACCTGTTCAACCTGGCCTACAATAGGAGAACCAGTTCCTAAGCTGCATCTATATCTATATCTACATATATTATGTGCAGTTCACTAGTCTATTTCAACACTCTTATTGTGTCTAAATCTATGCCCCTTTGCTATTCTTTTGAAAAGATTTAAATTTAAGACAAGCTCCAACTATTAAGTAGAAAGAAATGAAGGGACCATACTTCTGCATGGGTAGAAATGTATAGAGCAGAAATGTTTTAAGATCATCTAAAGGTTTAAACATTCAAAAGTGCTACTCCTCCAGGCTTTTTTCCTAGAAAGTAGTGTGATGCAATGGGAAAAGCATGGGGCCAGACAGACATAGTTTTGGATCCTGCTTCCACCACTTATCAGGTGCTAACTTCCATGTATCCTGATATCTTCATTGTAAAACTGAATCAGTACCATTTATGTTTCTGATGGGGATATTTTTAGCAACATATGTAAAGTTGCCTGGTAAAGTTCCTGATACTTATTATGTGCTGGGTTAGAAGTTAACTCTGGTTTGACTCCCAGCCACCTTACTCTGTTCCCTAAAGGTTACTGTAGTCAGTCAAAAGTAAAGTAAGAGACAGCTGGATAGAAACTACACATTCTCATTGACTTTGCCTGCTTTCTGTTCTTCTGCATTTGCTACAATGAAACATCAGAATATTATAGCAAAAAAAGTTATCACTGAGTTGTTTATTTGAAGCTTTGGACTCTCAAGGACAAAATTAATTTAATGGTTTCCTTCTATCTGGCATTATATGTCTAATAAATCTTTATCTGTGAAAATGCTCTTTCCATAACTACATGTTTGTGACTTATCTCTGTCTCTTCACATAGTACCTGTTTCTTGTTTTTTCTTTCCTTCTTTTTTTTGGGGGGGCGGGTACCAGGGCTCAAACTCATGACCTCGTGCTTGCCAGGCAGGCACTTGTGCTGCTGAGCTAAACCCATGGCCCTCTTGTTTTTTTTTAAATCACAAATTGTTAAGTATTTGGGGGGGGGAGGATAAAAGAAATAATATATAATATAATGCTATAGTTACACTAATAAAAAGGCTTTATGTCCATTTCTGCTTAGGCTCTAGTTTTTAACAGTTAACAGAGAATAGAAAGGTATCTTTGAGACATGAGGACAAAAGAATAAAATTTACCGAATACCCCCCACTAACATTACAGAAAAGATTATATCTGCCAAGAAATGAGTATATATTATCTTTTTCTGGAAAGCAAATTTCTTTTCTGGACAGGGTCTTGCTATGCAGCTTGGGCTGGCCTCCAACTTACAATCTTCCTGACTCATCCTACCAGTGTGCGGGGATCAGAGGCATGCTCCTCATCATATTGTGAAGTTCTTTTTTGAAAAAGTTCAGTTGTCATGGAAGTCACACAGAAAAACCTTAACATTAAACAGAAAAAAGCTTTTCTAAGAAGGCCCTCTTGTGGAAGAAGTAAGAATTATTCATAGACTTTCTTGTCAGTAACTTTACTGTACATTAAAGTGTCAAAACAAAAACCTATTTGTATGAATAAAGTTCTAGGTAGCATGGAATTTTATTAAAACACTAGCTTTAAATTAACATAACTCTCCCTTGATTTTCCTTTAATACAAAACAATCATCTAACTACATTCCAATTTAACTGATTTCAAATTAAAATAGCTCCATTTTAGTTACCAGAGTACGTATTTAAAAACATGAAAGTAATCATTTTTTTAAAATGTGAACTTGAAAATTTAATGTCAACTTTGAAATTTAGAAAATACTGGTCCTAAACTGACTTTTTAATACACAGATTATAAATTTCAAGCAATCTAACTGTGAAAAACGAAATAATGGCAATTTGAGCAGGCCTAATCTGAAAACCTGAAATCCAAAACTGGAACTTTCTGAGCACTGAATGACACCAAAAGGAAAATTCCAGACTTCACCTCCTAAGTCAAAGCACAAGTGTACCAGACACACCTGTGGTGGATTGACAACTGGAGGTCAACTTGTGTCACCCAGCTGAACTGAATCAGCGTGGTGCTAAGTGTAGACGACCCACCTGAGGATTGTTGCCAGCATAAAAAGAAGACCTGGAGAGGAAGAGTAGTGTTGTTGTTTGGAGCTGTTGGTTCTTTTGGAGCTGCTGGTTCTGGAGGAGCCCGTCATGCTGGCTCCCCTGATATGAACTCGGCTGTTACCAGAGCAGCTCAGGACCTGTCGCTGAGAATGGCTGTGGTTCACTTTGGGGGAGCTCTGGTCCTTACTTTGAGCATCACTTCCTGGCTCTGGAGGGGATGATGTGTGCTGTCCAATCTCCAGAAGTTTGTCATGCTGACTTACTGATATGAACTTGGTTGTTCTCATCGTTGGAGCTCGGGACCTCACCGTCACTGAGGGTGGCTGTGGCACTTTTTGGGGGGAGCCCTGGTTCTTATTTTGAATGTCGCTTCTTGGCTCCAGGGCAGAGCCCTCAACCTACCTCGCAGACCTGTCACTCCCTGCTGGCACACATTCTAGCTTCCACCACTGACCTTTGGGCCTTCACAGTGCAGAACCATAAAAGAGACTTGCATGCCACATTGTCATGGGCTCTAGGTCTTTGGCAGAATCCATGCAGGATACTGCCATGGCATCCAGGCCCTCAGCTGGATTCTCTAGGTTTTTAGTGTGTGGACAGATTTCCTGTACTTCTCATATTTAACACTTGGGGTAACCATTATAAATGATACTATAAATTATGTGTCCTGTATGTAACTGACTACAACAACACTGTATAAAATTACCTTAAAAGCCGGGTGTGGTGGTGCACGCCTTTATTCTCAGCACTCGGGAGGCTGAGGTAGGAGGACCGTTGTGAGTTCGAGGCCGGCTTGGGCTACAACTCAAGTGCAAGGCCAGTCTGAGCTACATATGTGACCCTGCCTCAAAAAACTAGGGCCGGGAGTTTGGCTCAGTGGCTTAAACACCTGCCTGCCAGGTATGAGGTTGTGAGTTCGATTCCCAGTGCCACACACACACACACATACACACACACACACACAAATTACCTTTAGGTTATGCGTATGAGGTATATGTAAAACATAAATTCTGCAGCTAGACTTGGATACCATCCCTTAGAGATTGCATTATACATGACCAAATATTCAAAATTTGCCACTAGGCATTTTGCATTTCGTACCATTTTGTATAAACAGAACCATATGATTTGTATATAATCTTTTTTTGGTCTGGCCTCTTTCATTAAGCATAACTGAGATCCATTGATGTTGTATCAGTACCTCATTTCTTTTCACGGCAGAGTAATGTGGATATACTACAATTTGTTTAGCCATTCAAATATTGGTAAGCACTTGTTTCTAGTTTTTTAGCTCTTACAAAGAAAGCCATTACATATTCATTTTCCAGTTTTTCATATACATATGCTTTCATTTCTCTTTTGTTAAACCTAAACTAGAATGGCTAGATTGCATTGCTGGTATATGTTTTTTGCACTTAAAAACTCACAAATAATTTTCCAACGTGATTACACACTTGACATTTCCATCAGAGATGTAGTAAAGTTCTAGTCCTACCTAATCCTACCAGTAGCTTGGCATGGTCGATTTTCTTACATTTTAGACATTTCACTCATACTATGGGACTAGTCATGTGCTTATCTGTGGTTTGTATACATTTTTAGTACGTTAAAATCTTTGGCCCACTTTTTGACAGAGTTGTTGGTCTCAGTATTGTAAAAGTTTTTTACAGTTACTATCAGAGATCAACAAGCTGTTTTTTTTGTTTTTGTTTTATTGTCTTTTTGAGACAGGGTCTCACCATGCAGTTCAGGCTGGCCTTGCTGCCTTGCACTCACTTTGTAGCCCAGGCTGGTCCTGAACTTGCAAACAATTCTCCTGCCTCAGACCCCCAAGTGCTGGGACTACAGGAGTGCACCACCATGTCCAGCTTTAATAAACATTTTAAAAATAAAGGTTACTCCACAAGTATTTTAAGCTTCGAGGTTTATATACAGTTTCTGAAAAAAATCTTTTAAAAATTCCTTGAAAAATCCGAAAACTATTCTTAGCTCACAGGAAATTACAAAAATAAGACTTTCAGCTGGCACTGCGTCCACAAGCATAGCCCCCTTGGTCTAAATACAATTTCTTTGTCAGGTATGTTTTACAAATATGTTCATTTTCCCAACTTGTAGCTTTTTTTTCTTTTTTTCTTTTTTTTTTTTTTTGCAGCACCGGGGATTGAACTCACAACCTTGCGCCTGCCAGGGCAGGCGCTTACGGCACTGAGCCAAACTCTGGGCCCTGGTTTTTTGAGGCAGGGTCTCACTATGTAGCTCAGACCGGCCTTACGCTCACGTTGTAGCCCAAGCCAGCCTCGAACTCACAACGCTCCGCCTACCTCAGCCTCCCGAGTGCTGGGATTAAAGGCGTGCGCCACCACGCCCGGCTGCTTTTTTTTTCTTAAATGCTTGATAAAAAGCAACACTTTTTAAATTTTGATGAAATACAGTGACTTTTTCTAACTTGTGCATTCTGTGTTATATTTAAGAAATCTTTACCACACTCAAGGTCATAAAAACTTGCCTATATTTTTATTCAAAAAGTTCTGTAGCTTTAGATCTTACCATTTAAGTCTGTGACCTGTGACTTTTGTGTACAGGGTTCATTTTTCACACATGACTCAACTGTTAGAAAGATTATTCCTTTTCTATTGAACTGACTGAGCATTTCTTCCAAAAGACAACTGACCCTATGTAAGCAAATATACCGGTATAATGGTTGATACATGTGTCAACTTGAGAAGTTTATAAGTTTAAGCCACTCAGTAGGGGAACAGGGTCCTCACCTTGTAAGTATCCTCAGCCTGTGCAAGATGGGGGCAAGGAGACAATGTGGGTGCTACACCTGCCCTGGGTGGGTGGCCTTGCCTACAATATAAGGGGGCAAAAGAGGCTTGCTGCTCCTCTTTTTACTTTTGTTGCTTTTGTTGTCTTCTGTCACCTTGAACTGCTGCCCCTGTGCCATGCCACCCTGCTTTGGAGCCAGTTGATTATGGATTGAAACCTTCACAAACTGTGAGCCAAATAAACTTTTCCTTCCTTAATTTTGGGCATCAGGTATTTTGTTTCAGCAATGAGAGGAATGTAACTAACACATACTAGATTCTCTCTAATAAATATTCAACCTAAAAAAGTCCCCTAAAATTCTCACACTTGGGAGTGGAAGAGGACATAGGGAAGATCACACCACCAGTGATATTAGAGACCCTTTTCATGGTCAGTGTAAGTTATTGAGAATCCCCGCAGTGAGCTCCCAATCTCCTGCCTGGGTTACAGCTCACGGCAAGAAAGAAAGAAAACAGCAAGAGAAAAAGTAGAGGGCGCAGTGGGGATTCTGAGATGATCAGTTGCTCTTGGGGAACAAAAGGTCCCAAATCTCTAGCTGGTCACCATTTTATCTGCCTATGCAGGGGAGGAGGGGGTAGGATGCTTTTCCTGGAACAGTGAAAGAGCAGTGGTAAAATGGGCAAGTTTAACATAAAGGAAATAAACCATGATCCATTCCTGTACCTGAGTGCTAACCCCACTGGAAGTGGGATTTCCACATTTCAAAGCCGGCCCAAAAGGCAGGGAGGGTAAGGAGCGGCTAGGACAGATACCATGTCAATTTAGAATTTGTGGTTCCCAACACAGTGGGATGTACATGACTCTATCATGCATCTTGTACCATCCAACAGGACTGTCCCATACACCTAATGGGACAGTTGTACATGTAGCATCAGTGATTCAGAGTTGCCTGGCAGAAAGACATGCATATTATAGCCCGGTCATGAACATATTATCTGCTGGAGGAAATTTCAAGGCAGCCCAATGTGCAGGCTATGGCTTCCATACTGCTACTGGCTTTTAGCCAGAACTACATAAAGCCCCTGAGTTACCAACAAACAAGTTGTGAACTTTCACAGTGTACTGTGTAAGACTCACTTTGTTGGCTTACAAATGAACCTGACTTATGAACAATTTTCCTGGAGTGGAACTCATTTGTAAGTGATAGGACTTGCTGTGCAGTTAGAACCTGGAGCAAATGGTCTAAGAGGACCCAGCTACTGCTCAAGCTCATGGCTGGCCTTGGTGTATCCATGTGGTGCTTTCTCAGGCATGCAGAATGCAAGAGTTATGGGGATACAGAAAAGTTTCCACCCAGATTTCAGAAGGCCTGAGAGGCCAGGTAAAAATGCACGATAGGGTCACAGTCCAGGCTAGGAGCCCGTAAGAAGGCACAAAACTGTAAGAATAAAGCCAAAGTGCAGTAGAGCCTTTGAAAAGTTGGAGATGCTAGGAACATGGAACTTCTTACCGTAGAAACACAAAAGCGGTGAGTGGAGAACGCCCACATAGGCACCACATGGGTCATAACCAACAAAGCCACAGGGGTGAGGCTGCCTAAGCCCTTTCAAGTTCACGTCTTACAACCTACCTCAATGTTTGCCATGTTGCATTTAGAATTAAGATTTAGACCCACTCCTTTCTATCCCTCTATTCTTCCTTTTGGAATGAGAATGATTATTCTGTGCCATTGTATGTCTGGAGGTGTTTTAATTTTCTTTTTGACTTTTACCGGGGTTCACAGCTAACAGTTTACTTTGGTATTTTACCAATACTGAACTGTTAAGATTCAGGCAGTTCTTAGAAATGAACTAAATGTATTTTGCAATTGAGACAGACCTTTTCAGGGCCAGGGGCTGAATGGTATGAGTTCAATCTGAAATGTTCCCCAAAAGTCTCACATTCAGAGGTGGGGTTTGGTCAAAAGGAGCACATTGCTGGGAGTATGAGTTGGTTGAATTCCTGACCTAGGCTCCTTCTTTCTACTTTCTGGCTGCCATGAGGTGAAGAGCTTTCCTCTGCCTTGCAGTTCTGCTTTGTGGTTTCTACCTTGAAGTCAAACATAGACTGAACCCACTGAAACTGTGAGCCAAAATAAACCTTACTTCCTTTAAGTTGGGGCTGTCAGGCATTTACTCCCAACAATGGGAAACTTGACTAATACACTGTCTTTGGTTTCACTGATCCATATCTCTGAAGGCACAGATAAAATCTTGGTTACTAAAACTTTAGAAGTTTTAGTCTCACCCCTGCAACTTATTCTTTTTAAAATTGGTTTCATTCTAAGGTCACTACAATTTGGAGTAAATCTGTTAATTTCTCCTAAAATCTTGCTGGGAATTCTAAAGACTTAAAGGAAAACTGACATTTTAACAAACCCTAAATCTTCGATGCATGAACAAAATATATTTAATTTCTTGTATTTCTCTTATTTTTTGATGGTGACAAAGTTTATTTGAAAAAGTAAAAGCGAAAGTGAAGAATGAGGGAGAAACTGGTTCTGAAGAGAAAGCTTGGGCCAACTAAAAGGAAAAAGGAAGATAAAAGTACACACCCTTGAGGACACAGAGTGGGTTACCGTGAGGAGCCACAACAGCTTCTTCTAAATGTTCTACAGATTTCAGTACACAGGCTCTGTAAACAGATTTACAAGTATTTTATATATTTTTGGTGCTAGCCCCGAGGCCATGCGCCAGTGGCCCACAGTTAGCTCAGTGTGGGCCCAGAGAAAAAGCTGCATCCCAGGTTCTGTTGCCATCGGGGGAGCATCCATGAACCACTGCCCATGCCTCTCCACCACTCCAGGAATCTAGATTGGAGGAACCCAGGGGCCCAGTCCAACCCACCACACTGAGGGACTGGCAGCCAACGTAGGAAGCACCCAGAATGAAGCAATGGGCTGATTCCGAGGAACACAGGAAAATGTAAAGATGAGAGAGCAAAATACAATCTCAGACCTCCAGCCCACACAGAACAAGTTCTGGAGACACAGACAGAGTAGAAATTAAAGATCACACACCTGAAATTGCTGAAAAGATTACAACTGAAGGAAAGAAGCAACTTAGTTCTTCTATTGTCTGGTTAATTTTACATGCCTATGTTAATGGTCTGGACAGCTATTCTAAAGATAACAAGAGGCATGGTAGCCATTGTTAATTTCCTATTGTTTTGAAGTTCTGTATCATTTTCATTGTTTTGTTTTGTTTGGTCTTATTCTGTTTTACTTAGTTTGATTTTACTTTGTCTGATGGCATGGGAAGTTATTTTGAAGATAACAAGATATAGTAGCCATTGTTGATTTTCTATTACCTTGTTTAGAAGTCCTGTATCACTTAGTTTTGTTTTGACTGGCTTCATTGTTTTATTTTGTTTGGTTTTACTCTCTTTAAAATAAAAAAATTTTAAAGAACATTTTGGGTGCTAGTATAAACAACATTGTCTTATAATTTCTATACACTCATTGCTAAACAATGGGGCTACAATTGATTTTTATACATTGAATTTATACCCTGCAATCTTGCCAAATTAAATTGGCAGCTTGCTCTGGAATCAGTTTTTGTAGATTCCTTAAATTCCTTCACAGAGAAGATCATAAATGGCTGAAATAGATTTCATCTTTTTCAAAGTCTTTTTATTTTTGCCTCTTGCCTTATTGTATGTGCTAGAAGATTCAACAAAAAGTGATTTGTATGGGATGTTCCTTGTTCCAAATCATAAGGCGAAAGTTCATAGCCTCTTACCAATGAGTGTAACATGAGCCGTTAGCTTTCTATAGATGTCCTTCAACAAACTGATGAAATTTCCTCTATTTCTAGTTGCAGAAAGCTTTTATCATGAAACGATGCTGAATTTGTCAAGTATGTCTTGTTCATACACTGAAACCATCATCAGGTTTTCTAGTGTAGTCTGTTAATATGGTGAATTACATTTAATGGATTTGAAATGTTAAACCACAAATAAAATTTACTTGATTAGGATGTCTTTTTTTTAATATTGTTGGATTTGATTCTGTAAGATTTCACTGGGAATTTACCAGTTGGTAGCTTTATCTTTGTCTAGTTTTGATAGCATGTAATTCTAGCCTCTTACAATGCATCAAAAAGGCCCTGCTCTTCACCTTGTTGGACACTTTAGATAGAACCAGTACAAGGTCTTTAAGTGACTGGAGGAATTCACCAGTAAAGACTGTGGAACTGGTACAGTGGTACCTTGGTTCCCAAATGCTTTTGTTTGCAATCTGGTTCACAAACAGAAGCCTTTGGCAAACTTTTGTTTTTGTTTGCAAGCTCTGCACTGGATGACAGACATGACCACAGCCATCTTTCCTGCACAACACACATGGCCATTTTTTCCAGAATTATGGAATGAATTAAGTTCACAAACTGAGGTACCACTCTATTTGTAGAGAGTTTTTTTAAATATAAATCCTATGTTTTAGTACACGTAGGGTTCTATTAGCTATCTATTTCTTCTTGAGAGATCTTCGCAGTGGGTCTTTTAAGAACTTTCCCTGTTCATTTAAGTTGTCAAATTTTTTGACATAAAGCTGTTAATCATATTCTTATAATATCCAATTCTGTATGGTCTGCAGTACTACTCTCTCATACTAATTTCCCAGTGTGGTCTTTAAATTCCCTGCAGGCTGTAAACTGTTGTTAACACAGGCTCACCTTGATTTATCCCTCTTCACCAAAGGATGATTGTCCTTTGCTAACAACCACTGTTTCATGTACTTCGTCATCTTTCAGTGATTTCAAGTAATGGCAAATATGACCCTGCTATTTCAGCATGGACAACAAAGGAAGTTCTGCTTAATAAGGCCCACATGCACTACTATGCTTTTAAAGTTCTTTTTAGGTGGAAATATAGCTCAGTGGTAGAGAATATTTGCCTGGGTTCAATGCCCAGTATCACAAAAGAAAATCCCAAACCAAATCCAATTAAGTCATTTTTAACTTTAAGATTCTTCTTCCCTTTTTTCCTTCAACTAATTCTAGAAAATGTGGCTAGTGTGACTGAGGAGCTGAATTTATAATTTAAATTTAAATTAAAAACTTGTATGATTCCAGTTATTAGAGAATATTTAAAATAACAGATATGTGAATCTACTTTTCTATATATTAACTTTTATGGAATAAAAATCTAGATCAAGTATTTCTCATGAAAATTATCACCTGATTTGTAAGATATGAAGCATTTTGAAGACTGAGTATGAAGAGTATATAAAACAGGTTATTAATAATTTTTCTGGGTGTTAAATATTATAATTAATTTCACCTTTAAAAATTTTGGCCACCACAAAGTTTATAATTTCACATATAGCTTGCATTATATTTCTTTAATCTTTTCTTTGTGGGTGTGTAGTACAGGTGGTCAAATCTATGTACTTCACACTCCCTACTTCTTTATTTTGACACAAACTTTCACTAAGTTACCCAGACTAGGCTCAAATTCATGATGCTCTTGCTTCAGCTTTCCATGGTGGTGATATTACAGGCATGCACCACCATACCTCGCTAGTTAGCATTTTTTCCACTGGAAAACACTGAAGTAAATAATTTCTTCTATAGAAGTCCTTACATTCCATATTTCACTGACTATATTCCCATGATGTTATCTAATATATCTCTTGCTCTCTCTAGTTTCTGCAAACTGGTATTTTTGGTTTAGCAGTTTTCTATTGAAAGCGATTATGTTTCCCAAGCAATGCCTTGAGACAATTTTGATGGACATCTGGGTGTGTGTGTGTGTGTGTGTATGTGTGTGAGTACTGGCATTTATCAGGGAGAAATGAGGGGTACTGCTAAACACTTCAATAGACAAGAACCCCTTTGAACAAAAATTACCCAGTTCACAATGCCAATAATGCTAAAACTAAGAAACACTGTTGTAGAGCCTTACATAGATTGAATCTAATTACATTACAAGATTATTCCTTAGGTGGCAGTATGTCCTTTCATCTCCATATACATAAATACCTGGTTTTTATGATGCTAGCAACTCATATGACACATTGCTTTTATTAGAGTTAGTAATAATTCCTTCCTCATTCATCACATAGAATATGTCTGTTAAAGAACTACAGAAATCAGTGTAGAGACCCCTTAAAAAACTAAAAGTAGAACTTTCTCTTACTCCAGTTACTCTTTCTTATGGAACCTTCCCAAGAGAGTTAAAGCTGTCATATTACCTTGTGCTATGGGTTATATCTAGATGCTCCTCCAAAACCTCAGATGTTGATAGGTGGGACTTTTGAGAGGTGATCCCATCATGGGTGTGACAGTCATCAGTGGATTAGTTCATGTGATTTTTATAGCTAAATCTGCTGGGGGTGAATCTTGACTGAAGCAAGTGGGTAACTGAGGGTGTGGACTTAAAGAGTCTGTCTACTCCCACCCCACCTTTGACTGGTCCCTGCTTCCTACTGCTGAACTATAAGCTCCTTTCCACCACCCTCCTCTGCTGCCATGCTGTGCTGCCTTGGAGCCAGCCAATATGCACTGAAACTTCTACGAACTGTGTGCTAAAATAAAACTCTCCTCCTTTAGGTTGTAGGTATTGGGCATAGTATCTCAGCAACCAGAAAATAACCAAGACACAGTGATACACGCACACCCATGTTTATAAAGGCACAACACATACCAACTGAATCATGGAGGTATCTGTATATCTATAAACAGATGAATAGATAAAAATAATGTGCTATTTGCACACAATGCAGTAATACTTATAAGGGATAAACCTGAGTCATTTGTAGGAAAGTGAATATACTTTGAGACCATAATGTAAAATGATACACAAAAGCTTAAGTATTTCATGGTTTCTCTTAAATAAAGAGCAAAATAAAAGACAGATACTAAGAAATAGAAAGCTAGATCTTTTACAAAAGGGAAGGCTATCAAGAGATTGAGGGAGAGGTGAAGGAGGTGTGACAGCTAACAATTGTGTCAACTTGAGCAAGAAACTCCCAATTGACTGGTTTAGCATAGTTCTGTGGGTGACTGTATGGATTTACTGAAGATGAAAAACCCACCCTGGGTGTGAGTGGCATCAACCAGTACGCTAACAGCCTGAATGGAATAAAAAAGGGAAAGAAGGCTTGCTTGTGTTTCTCTGGAAGGGCTCCAGCCTTTGGCTTCACTTTCGACGTCTCTCTTTTGGCTTCCAGCACAGATCCTTCAGCTTTGCAGTTCAATTCCTTCACCTTTCTGATTTGGACTCAAACAGGACTCTACATTGAATTCTAAGACTTTGACTTTCACTGGAATATTTAGATCTCCAGCGTACAGACAGCCTTTTTGCACTTTTTCACACCTGACTCTGCAAGAACCCATTGTAAGCCATGTATCTGAATCTGTATCTATAGCTATCTATCTATATCTTATATTAAATGTGTTTCTCTAGTAAACACTGACCTCTACAGATTTTGGTATAGAAACAGCTCTAGAGAAAGAGAACTGTAAAGATGAAATTCCTGGAGCCGGCTCTCTAACCTGATAAGACCTGTAGATGTCATGGTCTCTCCTCCTGATAATGTGTGGACTGCAGATAGTCCTTGGTGTTAATTTTTTAAAGCAATATACAGTCAAGTGTCCTGGTGCATGCGTGTAATCCTAGCACTTTGGAGGCTGAAGAAGGATGATTGCTGTGAGTTCAAGGCCAGTCTGAGTTCAAGACCAGCCTGGACTACATGGTGAGACTGTCGAAAACCAAAACCAAAAACAAAAACAAGAAAAAAAAGTAATATAAAATGAAGATCCATTTGATTATCCTAATTCACCAACTGTGAGATGCAAGGAATTTAGTGACTCCATATATGATAGTTTTGTATGTTTTTGGCAGAGTGGGAAATGTGGTGGCTGGGTGGTTTTAACATCTCTGGACAAACTAGGAAGGAAAATAATGAGTTCAAAACATGCACAGAACTTCTGAAGTCTTCTGTGAGGACATAATAGAGGAAAATAAGGAGTTCAGAGATTCAAATTCTCAGCTCCAGACACATGTAAAGAGTCTAAAAGTTTCTAAGTATACCCTTAAAGAATCGTCTTCTCCTTTAGCAGCAGGGCTGAGATTGCAGAAAACCAAACACAGACCCTCATAATCCAACTGGCTGAAATACAGCATTAAGTTTAATGCTTAGCCTTGCAGGGTATCTGACATAATGCTGAGGGCAATGACTGGAAAAGAACGGAATCCCATAAACAGAGAAAGAGATGCTTGGGAGGATCCTGGTGAGGCTGGGGATATTAGCTCCTAAACTATAATGAGATTATTTTGCCCGAGGAAGAGATTTCGCCACCCACAGTGGCAAAAGAATTCTTACTCCCACTCCCCATAGTGACCCGTCCTCCTATACCCGAGAAAACTAATCCCATGAGGATTATGCACAGTAATGCTGACACTCCTCAAGACCCACACTCACTACCCATTTTTGTCTCCAGGACTACAACCAGGCTAAATTTACAGAATGCTCCTAAAGTCATGGTACATGGTGTGACCAATAAGCAGGTCAGCTATACTGTACTCCCAAAGAACTTCTTGAGTTTTCTAACTCTTATAAGCAGAGGGCTAACGAGCAGGTATGGGAACGGGTTACAACAGTATGGGATAATGGTGGCAAAAACACATCTGAATCAGGCTGAGTTTGTTGATACGGGCTCATATAAAGATTCTGAATTTAATGCTGCAACTCGTGGAGAAAAAAAAAGATGTTAATGGTTTATTTGGCTGATTGGCAAAAGACAGCCCACTGTCAATGAGTTAGAGAGGCCCGGTATCCTTAGTTTACTGTTGATGAGGGGATTCAAAGACTCAGGGAAATGGGAATGCTGGAGTGGATTTGTCAAATTCAATCTAATCCTTCATTTGAGATGATCCAGAAAATGTCCCCTTCACTAACTCACTTAGAAACAGATTTGTGAGAGGAGGGAGCACCAGCATTCCTGAAGAGCCCTGTCACTGCTCTTCTCTGTGTGCCAGGCCTGACAGTAGGGATCACAGTTACTCAAATGAGAAATATGAGGGCAGTGGGTTTAACTGGATCCTGGAGTGGCGGGGTCAAACGGCAGCACTCAACTGCAAAGACAAGGTGCATGTACAGCAGAAGCAGGGCAGTGACTAGAAAGGTCTGGTTGATTAGCCACAGTGTTTCCAAAAGAGAAACAAACAGGAAGCTTACTAAATTTCTATAATAAAAAAATTTAATGGCAAGTGAACAGAAAACTACCTCAAATTGTAGTAACAAAGAATCACAGTCCCTCAATGAAGTCTAAGATTTGGGACAGTTTACAGACTCAGAACTCTTTGAATAAAGAAAGGGTGGCTGAGTCCCCTTGAGGAAGGGTTCAGGCGCACTACCAAAAATTGACATGGTCAATCTTTCTCTCATTCTTCCCTAAAGGGACTTATGGCCTGACTAGGGATGTTACCAGGGTAACTTACAGTGGGGAAAGGGAAATGATCAGGCATTTTAGGGACTACTAGACCCTGATTCTGAACTAACACTGATTCTAGGGGATCCAAAACATCATTGCTGCCCTCCAGTAAGAAGAGTAGGGGCCTGTGGAAGTCATGAATGGAGTTTTAGCAAAGGTTAGACTCACTGTGGGTTCACTAGGTCCCCAAATCCATCCCACAGTTATTTGCCCTGTTCCAAAATGCATAATTGGGATAGACATACTTAGTATTTGGCACATTCTCACTTACACTGGTTCCCTAACCTGTAGTGTCAGGACTGTCATGCTTGGAAAGGCTAAACAGAAGCCATTAGAGTTGTCTATACCTGGTAAATTACTAAATGAAAAACAACGATCACATTCCTGGATGGTTGCAGAGATTGGTGCTACCACCAAGGACTTGAAAGATGTAGGGTAGTGGTTCCCACATCTCCATTTAATTATCCTACTTGGTCTGTGCAGAAGATGAATGGGTCTTAGAGAACTGACTCTAGATTACTACAAATTTAATCAAGTGGTGACTCCAATTGCAGCTGCTGTTTTAGATGTGGCTTCCCAGCTTGAGGAAATTAACACATCTCCAAGTACTTGGTATGCAGCTTTTGATTTGGCAAATGTCTTTTGCTCCATAACCTATTCACGAGACTCAGAAACAATTTGCTTCCCACCGACAAGGTCAGCAAATCACCTTCACTGTCCTACAGCAGGGTTATATTAACTCTCTTGCCCTACATCACAATTTAGTTCACAGAGATTTTGATCACCTTTCTCTGTCTTACATTTTGGCTCTTGGGACAAAATACCCAATACCCACAAGTCAAAGGAGGAAAGCATTATTTTAGGTCACAGTGTGTAAAGGTTTTAGTCCGTACTCAGCTCCAAGGCAGGGTGGTAGGGCAGGCAGGAAGCAGTAATAATGGACCATTAGGACTTTATCCCATCAAGGCTATTGGATGCTAATACCCAAGCCCAGGGTGGACTTCCCCATTATCCACACTAGAATGCAAGACCAATCCAGCAGACTGACTTAGTTATCAACATACCCTTAACCTATATTCACACACCCCAAATTCAGCTACCTGCAAAAAGCCCCACCTATGAGCATATGAAGTTTTGGGGAATCTCTAGATACAAGCCATAACACTGACAAGGTATTTCATTACCCCATTACACAGGTATTATGCTAACTGGATCGAGTGAGCAAGAGTTAGCAAACTCTTTGGATTTGCTAGTAAAGTATTTGTAAGCCAGAGGAAGTGAAGTTAAAGCCAATGAAAATTCAAGGTCCCTTCACTTCAGTGAAATTTCCAGGAATCCAGTGGTGTGGGACAGAGATATCCCTTCTAAAGTGAAAGGTAAGTTACTGTACCTGGCTCCCACTACAAAAGCAGCACAAAGTCTAGTGGGCCTATTTGGATTTTAGAAGCAACACATTACTCACTTACATGTTTTAATCTGGCCCATTTACCAAGTGACTCAGAAAGTTCCTGTTTTGAGTGGGGCCCAAAACAAAAGAAGGGTCTGCAATAGGTTCAGGAAGAAGCAGTGCAAATGGCTCTGCCACTGGGGTCATATGAGTCAACAGATTCAATGTAATGTGAAATTGCAGTGGCAGGTAGGGATACTGTTTGGAGTCTCTGATAGGCACCCATAGGTGAACTGCAGCAGAGGCCTTTGAAAAACAGCTCCTAGGCCCAGAGTGGTAGCACATGCCTATAATCCCAGCACTTGGGAGGCTAAGGCAAGAGGATTGCCTTGCAATGAAGACCAGCCTGAGGCTATATAGTGAGTTCAAGGGTAGCCTGAATGGCATAGTGAGACCCTGTCTTAGAACAAAACAAAACAGCTCTGACCCTGTTACTGGGCCTTAGTGGAAACTCAACACCTGGTCATGGAACACCAGGTTACCACGAGACCTGAGCTGCCCATCATGCAGTGGCTATTCTCTGATCCACCAAGTCATAAAGTTGGACATGCATGCACAGAAAGAGTTTACCATTAAATAAAAGTGGTACATATGTCATCAAGCCAGAGCAGATCCAGAGGACACAAGCAAGTTACATGAAGAAGTTTCCCAGATGCCCAGGACTCCTTCCCCTGCTATACTACCTTCTGTATTATCTCCCAGCAGGTACCTATGGCCTATGGTATACCATATGATCAGCTGACAGAAGAGAAGGCTAGGGCCTGGTTCACAGATGGTTCTGCACATTACATGGGCACCACCTGCAAGGACACAGCTGCAACATTACAGCCCCTTTCCAGGACATCCCTGAAGGTCAGGGAAGGGAACCCATCATAGTTGGCAGAACTTTGGGAAGTGTGCACCATACCATGGGGTAATAAGCCAGATCTGGTGACAGGTTGATTGTAAGGAACTGCTTTAACCATGGAAAGTATAGTTTTGTCCTGACTGCTACAGACACTTGTTCTACATATAGATTTGCCTTCCCTAGACATAATGTTTATGCAGTACATTTTGCCTGGAAGAAAAAAAAATGGCCAGATGTGCAACTACAGACTGATTCATGGGTTATCACCACAGGTCTGGCTGGATAGCCAGGAACTTGGCAAGAGCATGACTGAAAAATTGGTGACAGAAGTATTTAGGGAAGAAGTATACAGACAGACCTCTACATATGGATAAAGGATATAAAGATATTTGTATCCCAAATGAACACCAAAAAGGGCTCTCAGTAGAAGAGAACTCTAATAATCATGTGGATAGGATGATTTGCCCAGTGGGTTCATGAACACAGTGACCATGGCAGCAGGGAAGGAGGTTACACATGGACTCCCGTTCACCACAGCTGATCTGGCCAGCACCACAGCTGAATGCCCAGTATGTCAGCAGCAGACACCAATGCTGAGATTTCAATATGGCACCATACCATGGGGTAATAAGCCAGATCTGGTGACAGGTTGATTGTAAGAAACTGCTTTAACCATGGAAAGTATAGTTTTGTCCTGACTGCAACAGACACTTGCTCTACATATAGATTTGCCTTCCCTAGACATAATGTTTATGCCAAAACCACCATCTGTGAACTCACAGAATGCCTCATCCACCACAACTGTATTTCACACAGCACTGCCTCTGACAAAGAAAACATTTTACAGCCAAAGTAGCAAGGTAATCAGCTCATGCTCATGGAATTCACTGGTCTTACCATGTTCCTCACCATCAAGAAGCAGCTAGATTGACAGAAAGGTGAAATGGTTTTTTGAAAACGCAGTTACAGAACCAGCTAGGTGGCAACAGCTTGTCACACTGTATATGCTTTGAATCAGTGTCCACTATATGGTACTGTGTCTCCTATAATCAGAATTCACAGACGCATGTGAAACTGAGAATAGCAAAAGTTTTGTTTATTAGTCCTGAGTCCTTATGCTCTATTGGACTAGAAGTCTTAGTACACGAGGGAAGACAGCTTGTATCAAGAAGAACAATGATTCCACTGAACTGGAAGCAAAGACTTCTCCCTGATCATTTTGGGCTCTCATGCATCTGAGTTAACAAGCTAAAAAGGGAGTTGCAGCATTGGCTGAAGCCAATTGTGAAGTCCCTGTGATTGATTCAGACCATCAAGGGGAAGTTGGGTTCTACTCCACAAGGGACGAAAGGAAGAAAACACTTGGAGTGTAGGAGATCCCTCAGGGCACCTCTTAGTATTACCAGGCCCTGTTATTAAGGTCAATGGGAAACTGCAATAACCCAACCCAGGCAGGATGACAAATAGGCCACAACCTTCAAGAATGAAGGCAAAAGTCACCCCACTGAAGAGAACCAAGACCTGTTGAGATGCTTGTTGAAGGCCAAGGGAATACAAACTGGGTAGTAGAAAAAGGTAGTTATAAATATCAGTTATGACCCTGTAATCAGCTACAGAAACGAGGATTGTAATTGTTTTAATATGCTCCTATGCAACATAGGGTTGACAGACTTAATACTGGTTTATACTTATTGTTAAATCTATGTTATAATGTTGATGTCATAAAACGTTAGGAGTAAACATCACCAGAAGAAAAACCTGCCTTCATTAGTGTGTTTTCATTTGTACACAGGACAGTTGTTCCACATCAGGCATAACTACGAACTTGTTTCTGCACCTGGAGATTAAGTACGGTGTAAGGAAATGTGTCTGGTTGTCAAGTCAACAAAGGGTGGATTGTGATGGTTAACTGCTGTGTAGACTTGAGTAAGAAATGCCCGACTGACTGACTTGGCATAGTTCTGGGTATGACAGTCACCAATCAACAGGCTTATAGCCTGAACAGAATAAAAAAGGGAAAGAAAGAAGGCTTGCTTCTGTTTCTCTGGAGGGGCTCCAGTCTCCCTTCGCTTTAGATGTCTGTCTCCTGGATTCCAGTGTAGACCCTTTAGCCTGCGGTGCAGTATTCTTTGGCTCCCTGATATGGACTCACATGGGATTCTACAATGAGCTCCAGGCCTTTGACTTTTGACTGGAATCTTTGTATTTCCAGCACAGAGCCTTTTTGCAACTTTCCACACCTGACCCTGAAGGTAGTGATGCAAAGACTACTTTGTAAACTCCTCTCTCTTCTCATTAAACCTGTTACTCTAGTGGTCTGATTAATACAGTAGGGGAAGGGCATTAAAAAAAGAATTAAGATGTGCTATGTAACTCTGCATAATGAATATAATCATTACCTACTGCAAACACGCAAGAATAAAGAGCAAAAAAGTGAAATAAATCAGACACTTAAGTTTAAATACTGCATGACTTCTCTTATACAAGAAACTCAAAACATAATTTAAAAAGAAAAAGAAAACATAATAGGAAACATGGAGAAAGATGTTTTGCAAATGTGAAGGAGATCTAGAAACAGAGCAAGGAGAAGTGGAAGAGAACATCATGTAAAAAAATTAGGATGTGTTATGTGTATGTACCACTCTCTGTGATGAATGTAATCACTATGTACTACTACAACCTGCACTAATAAAAATACAACATACTTCTAGTAAAGTCCTTCCCTTTTGTTTCTTTATCTTAAATGAGAGTACAAACAGGAAAGGTAGGATAAATGCTAAAATATTTATCATTTTTTTCAAAATAATGAGCTGGAGGTTGGGCCGAGCTTGCCGACAGAACCAGGGTCGGGTCCGCGTCCCGCGCGGTGCCCAGCACAGCTCCTTGGGACCGGGAGGCCTTGGCCCCCACCCAGTAAAGGAGGAGACTCCAACTGCACGCCCCAGGAGGCCGCCCTTCCTTGCTGCGCACGGGACTCAGCCTAACGGGTCCCGCGATCCTGCACGCCGCGAACCTCAGGGAAA
>RJWM01022755.1:0-32548 GCA_004363535.1 Dasyprocta punctata
AAACAGACATTCTTCAAACTGTGTCAGGGCACAAATTAACACAATAGTTCCCAAGAAGCATTAACCCATTCCACAAACCCAATTTCTATGCTGCGACCTTTTCTCAGAAGACACTCTCCGTGTTTGGACCTTGTCAACAGAACACTGGTCTATCTTCTTTCATGCTTGGACCCTGTCAACAGAACATGAGTAGAAAAGGACGCGGCAATAGTCTTTTTGTAGGTTTTGCCCCCGAAATCCTCTATCTACCTTGTGTTAGGCCAAGTGTCATTAGAAGTCGCCTTTGCTCAGAAGTCTCGGTGTGCGTTCTTGCAGCCCCGAACCTTTTATGTACAGCCATAGACCCTCACAATCCCATTTCCGGAGCTGACCAGCACTCTTCCTGTTTCCCCTCCTTTCTCCACATGCGAATGGACGGCAGGCACACTGAGTGATGCTCTGTGTGCGTCATCACCTGGGAAACGCAAATCAAAACTGCAATAAGACAGCATTGCACATTCAACAGGAAAGTCTTCAATAAGGAAAGAAATTTTTTTTAAATTGATAAATAAATATTTTTTGACAAAGACAGGAATATTGGATATATTTGCCATTTTTTTCAGAAAGAAAAATATTACCATTACAGTGTAAAGTATTATGATGGTCACTCCAAAAGTGGAACAGAATTTGAATATGTTCTAGTAACTCTACATTTAGACATGCACTAGAGGTATTCACATTTTCTTATGAGCATAATTCACATTATCCACTAGACACAAACAATTTAATTGTACATACACAGATGCATCCATAATGAAAATGTGCTACGCAAACACAGTGGAAAGCTTAGGTTTTCAAAGAAAATAGATATGTCTTTTTCCTTTTCCCTTTGAAAGACATAAATTTGTATATGTCTATACATAAGATAGCTAAAATGACTATAGTACTAAATGTATTAGTTTTTGAAAAAGAACAGTTAATGCTCGTATGACTAGATCAATTTTACATGTCTATATCTGTTAATCTAAACAACCTTTTTGAAGGTAATGATATGCAGTATTGCGACCATTGTCAAATTCCTATCATCTTGTTTTGTAAACCTATAATGTTATTGTACTGGATTTTTGTTGTTGTTTGTTTGTCCCTTTTGCTTTTTGTCTTTTCTGTATCTTTTTTCTCTTTAAAAAAATAAAGAAAACAAATTGTGACCTATGCTAGAAGATGGATAAACATTGATACCATTTTCCCAAGTGAAAGAAGGCAGTCACAAAATGACACATGTGTAAATTCACATCATGAAGTACCTTCTATGGTTAAAATCAAAGACACCATTGGTGAAATGGAGGTCTTCAGGGGATGGATGAACAGAAAAGAGAGGAGTACTTTATTGATTGCACATATTTAGTTCAATAAGACAGAAAATTTCTGGAGATGTATGGTAAAACAATACAATGATTTGAATGTACTTAGTTCTACAGAACTCTGCACATAGAAATAATTAAAACAGTAAAATTTTCCTAGTTATCTAAACCCTATTGTCATAACAAATCCCCTTTAAATATACTACATTAGTCTAAATATGGATTCTGAACATATTTTAACATAACTAATGTAGTATCTTTTCCGTGTTGGAAACATTTATATTTCATTATTGTTTAATCTTGAGAAATTTGTGAACAGTTACGAAAACATATTTTTTTTTTGTAATTTGATTAGTATCAACATGAGGGCAGACTGATGCAATCATGTTTCATTCATGTAAGAAATTTAACTTTTAGCAGCAGAAGGTCTGATATTACAAATTACTAATGAAATGAACTCTACAGCAATTTATAACACTTGTTGGGTGAATAGTTCTATCAATGACACACTGTCCATAAGAAGTCACTCACTCTTACTTACAGATCTGGAAAAGGAACATGGAATAGAAAAGCAAATGTCACGTCAGATCGGATACAAAGTACCATATGTGGTGAACACCAGTCAGCATCTCTGTGCTTCTCCAAGGCCCAGTGTACAAGCATTACAATACAGCATGTAGTAATACAAGATTTAGAAAAAAAATAAATTCATTAGTTTCTCATATGTAAAGATATGGAAAAATTTTTACCTTTTGAATTCAGGAAATTTTTTCCACCAGATATTTGAAAATACAAATATTTTTAAGTCCTACAAACCAAAAAGGAACAGTATGATTTCCCAAAAAAGGAGGCAAAATTTGTTCATTTCCAGAAAGTATAAGAGATAAGTGAACACTGAAGGTACAATATGCAGTAGAAATTTAACTTCTGAGTATTCTTTTATAATTTTCTACTAGACCTATAATATCACTTTATAAGTAATTTTATTAGGTAAATATTTTAATACCTTTATGTGCATTTTGAAAAGAAAGAAAATAATTTGAATGCTTATAATATCATTTGTGTGATAATGTGAGTTTTTATTTGCTTTTGGCAAACTCATTTCATTCTCATGTATTTTCATTCTGCATACAAAACATGGAAAATAAATTAATTACAAGCAACCCACCATAACCCTGCATGCACTGAATCACAACATGAACACAAAGATGTCCTGGCATCTCAGAGGCAGGGTGGCACGGGCTGCTCCCAGGGAGCCTGTTTGCTCTTCCCCACCGCATCAGCCCTTGTGACCTGGAGAGCATCTCAGTGCCAGCCAGGACTCTGCCCTCCCCTTGGCCTCAGGCCAGGCCATGTCCTCACCGACTGGCCCTCTCCTGTCCGGGTCTCAGTGGACATTCCTCAATGCCACAGCCTATCGTTAGACTCAGTCCACAGCTACAGAAGGACAGGAGTCGTGGTGCTGCTCAGTCTGCTTGGAGGTCTCTGAAATGCCAGGTGCAGGGAGGAGAGGTGAGCACGCACATCTGTCAGGACAGTGCTCAAAAAGTTTGCTCAGGTAAATGATGGTGCTGAAAATAATAAAATGCTAGAATTCCCAACTTGTGGATTTAGAAGATTTTTCAATAAGAGAAGTTCAAAAGGCATTTTTACTCGATTAACATGAATTTAAAGGATAGACGAATGGTAGACATTCTGTAATTTTTCCTTAAAAATAAGAATGAATTACCACTCAAATAATTGCAATGTGTTTCGTAAAACTGTGAAGGTCCTTTACTATAAAAATATAAAATGTCATGAAATTCTGGAAAGGATGAATACGATTCCTGTTACCTAATTTGATTTGATAGTGAAACTGATAATCTGCACAATGGCTAACATTATCTAAAATTACTTTTACTTCTTGTATAATGAGACTGAGGTACACTTCAAAAGATCCTATATTCTTGAAATTATAGTGAATCTACAGTTAATGATGTATATTAAAATATACATTAACAGTTATATAAACTCAATTAGTATTTCAGTATATAAGATGATATTTTTCTTGAATTACCTAACTGAAGAATAGGTAAAAAAAAAAAGATGTATTTTTATACAATACAGTACTCTTCAGTCATACAGAAGGAAAACTTGCGACTTTTATAGTCAAAGGCAAGCTACTAGAGGCCGTACTCACAAGGGAAATAAATCAGTTTCATCTGTAAACATCCTGTTTTCTATCTGGTATGAGAAACTGAAAGAGAAATGACATTTAAAATGTACAACAGATTGTGAAATTGGAAGAAGCTGTTCAAAATAAAAAAGAACCTAGGATGGGTGAAAAAGGAAAAGACATGAAGAAGCAGGGGAAAAATGCAAGCAGTCATACTATCAGTGTCTCTTGGTTCATTACAGAGGAAGGTTTGTGCTAGTAGGGGTGGGAGAAATTTTTATGCCCCTGTCTTGTACTCTGAGCAACAACTTTAAAGATAATAACATACAATTTATTAACTTGCTATTTTCCTTTGATTTTGTTGTGAAATTTTGTTTCATCTTATTTCCATAAAATAAAAAAAAATTGTTTCATTTTCATGCACTTTATTCCACAACGAACAAAATGGGAAATAAAATCATATATGTTAGTGAATAGCTAGGCAGGTATTATACTAAAGCATAAAAATGAAGCATGGCCTGGATCTTAGAGATAGGATCACATCGTGTGCTCCCAGAGAGCCTGTCTGCTCTTCCCCATGGCGTCGGTGCTGGCATCCTGGAGAGCATCTCAGTGCCCGCACCTTGGGCTCAGGCCAGGCCATATCCTCAGTGACTGGCCCTCTCCTGTCCAGGTGTCAGTAGACATTCCCCAGTGCCACAGCCCATCCTGAGACTCAGTCTGCAGATACAGAAGGACAGGAATCGTGGTGCTGCTCAGGCTGCCGGGAGGTCTCTGAAGTGCCAAGTGCAGGAATGAGAGATGAACACGCACATTGGTCAGGACAGAACTCCAAATATTTACTTAGATAAATGATGGTGCTCACATGTGACGGTGATCTGTCAACTTAATGTGGTCATGAGAATCTGGGAAAGGTGTGTGGATCTTAAGGGTGATGCACTACTCAGCAAATGAATCCACAGATGTTCAGTGCTAAAAGTGCTCTCAGCAGCTAGGATCAGACTGGAGGTGGACAGGATTGTGTGTCTTTGAGGCTGTGTCTCTTGCTCTCACTCTTTCTGACCCACTCAGGCTCCTGCCCTCTGTGCATGGAGCAGCTTTGCTTCTCCTGCCGTGCTGCTCTGAGGATCCTGCCTTGAGGCCAGCAGCACTGCCAATCAGTTCAAAGCCAAATTAAACCTCTCTTCAAAGTTGTAGGTGTTGTGTATTTTATCTGAAACTTGAAAACAAACTAGAAAAGAACAAAAGGGAAGAAAGAAAGCACACCAGTACCGCAGGTAAATAAGGAAGTGGATTTTTCAATGTGGGAAGATAATACGAGGTATTTATCCTAATCTTATTTTTTATGTATTTTGTAGTAGGAGAAATTCTGGCAAATGCTTAGGAGAACTTAGTTTCAGAAACAGATTAGAAGTTGGATTTGAGGATAAGTCTGTATGCTTTGCACAGCTCTGTGCAACAGATGTCCTGTGCTCTGAAGTGAGGACAACAGGAGCTGACTTTGGAGCCATCCCTGAGCATGTTCTCTGCAGGGGACGCAGTTGGTGTCAGGGGAAGGGGTGAGAGCAGGTTCCCCAGCGTGCGCCTTCCATGGAGGCAAGTGACCCTCGAAAAACCTTCAATGCTTACTGTCCAAATTCACAGTGAGGGCAACACAGAGTGAATTTCTCTCTTCAAGGATCTCCTTTTGGTATTTTTTGCTTGTTTTCTTTGATGTTTTAAAATTTTTTTCATGAATGATGAGTGATGCTGTGAGCATTTGTAGACTTAATACGGTCTCCTGCTTCCTGTTTTCGTTTCCCATTACTCCATTTTATTGTAATGAAATACCTGGATATTATAATGATTATTTCAAAATGAAAATATGAAATGGTCATTATGGTAAAAAAGAGTTGAGAAAGGTTACATGAAGCATTCACATAACAGTTAAAGTCAAAAAACTAACTGTGGAAAGGATTCCAGTAAGCATGTGTAATGCAGGTCTTCCCATATTTGTTCAAATCCAGTTTGCCTTTTATGCTTTTAAATGTAAAAATTATTCATTTTTATTTATGTACAGAACAAAAAGTTTCAAGAAAGTAATAGAAATATTATCTACTTTACCGGCACATAAAAGGCTTATTGAGTATTAAATAGACATAGTTTACACAAAGAATCTGAAGTTTGCTGTTCATCAATCACAGTGAATCTCACATATATTTTTGAATGATAATAGTTATTCTGATGCTATGATGATGTTAGTGATGAAGATCTAAACTTTTAGTCACTATTTAGTGCTGTCTTAGATTAAGACTTCCACTGAATGTTAATTGTGTATTTTCTGGGAGGGAGCCTGTAATAATCCATGTTTCCTTCTCGGAAGACTCTCAAATGTTAATGGAAAGAATTAGATTCAGGTTCAAATGTAAACTTTACCTGGTGAGCTCATGCAATGTAAAAAATCAAGATCAATTTCATTCTACAAAACTCCATGCAACCCATTGTATGCATCCATGAAATAGCTTTCCACCTACTTCCCTACTGGTGTAGCAATGCTAACACATCCTTGTGGAACTTCAGAGGAGCTTATAACTTAGGGGCATCAAGCACACAAAAATATTACTGGATACTATGGACTTTTCTGTACCCTAACAATAGTCTTTTATACCATTCAAAATATTGCAAATAAATACTGTGTCATTATGAAATAAGTTACTTGTAAGTGCTGAAAACAGTGTAGACCCCTATGCAATCTTTGCATCTTCCTTAGTGACTATATTATGGAAATGCTCACAGAGAAGGAAAACTAAGAGAACTCATGCACACACTGTGAGAACTTGGCTGATCAACCTGCTGTGTGAACTGAGATTCCACGGAACTCATTTTACTATGTGGTGAATTCGGGAAACTGAGGTCAGGACAGTATAGACAGGCAGATTCAGGTGGGAGCAGATTTGTGAGAGGAGCTGTGGAGTTTTGCAGAATCAATGATGTCCAAACCAGGCCAGTCACACTGACTAAACTTTCAGGGTGAGTGTGCTTAGAGCTACCTAATCCAGGGGCTCAGTTTATGGGTTTTCAGGAAGAGTAGGCTATTTCAGGTATCATGAGGAGAGAAAACTCTTTTAGATCCTTAAAAAACCAGTCAGACTGTGTCATGAATTTGAGAAATATGTATTTATTTATTTGTTTAGTGCTTAAATGTTTGAGATTTTATCTCATTTAGGGGCTTCTAAATGTCAAGCCTCAAATTTCTTAGAAACCTCCTTGCAAAGTGAAATTTAGGAGGCCTTTTAGTGAATTCAGAGTCTTGCTTCATCTCTATAAATGATCAGAGCAAATGAAATGAAAGCAGAATTACAGTAAAAATCTGTATTTGAGAATCCCCTGCTGAACAGGGAGCAGAGTGTGGAGTCTGTGCTGCAGTGGAAACAGCACGGTGCAGACTCTGGGGGTCGCCACTCCTTGGTTCCCAGCTCTTTCACTTGGTCCCTCTGTGGGCACCAGGGACCCAAACATCTGCCATGACCAGGTGACTTGATTGACAAAATTCTACCTGTTGTATTAACATGGAAAACAGATTCCTGCAATGAAATGATGCAGGCTGACTGCAAATGATGAAAACGGAATCCATTTTCATACATGGGCAGCACTTGTAGAACTATGATTTGATGCTGAATATGCATGTGGTTTACACTGGAACCCACAAGGCTGTTTCTCTGCAGTCATGGTCTCCTATGAGTGATGCTGCATCATTGCGAATAAGACATGAATTGTCCTATATACTCACTTGAAAACGCTGTTATATGAAGACATTCATATTCTTGCGGGACCATGTGGAAAATTAGTCTATACAGGTGGTAAAAAATGCACAAGAAAATGTCAAAGAGAATAAATTTTAAACAATAAAATAATCTTATTTGAGCTAAAAGAAAATTTTCACACTTTCTCAATAATTTATCTCCTTTAGAGAATTTCTATTTCAATACATTTTTAATTCTTTTATATCCTTTTTGCTTTTTAATGTTTACTGGTACAATTTGGATTCACATAATGATCATATTCATCATAGAGAAAGTATACCTGTACATGATATATCTGAATTCTTCTATTTTTCCAATTTGTGTTTCCTCTTTCAACCCTTCCTCCCCATCTTATTCACAAAAGCTTAGTTTTCAATTTTTCCTACTTTTCTCACTTTTTTCTTTTCTATTCCTTCCTTTCGCCCTCCCTCCTGTCTTTTGCAATTGAGCATGTTCTTCATATTTCACAGTATCTGTTATATATTTGGTCCTTATTTACACTTTCGGTTTTTCTTAGCAGAAATTCAATGGCATATTTGCAGTGTGGAGCCACCTCATGTCAGGATTATTCTATACTTGTATTTGAAAATTCACTCAACCAGACATTTAAAAGATGTTTAATTACATATGCACATAAATATAGATGCTTGTGTTTATTAAAATATTCCTACTCAACATTCATAATAAAATACACAGTCAGTGAACCCCAAGCCTGACACTGTCCTTTCAGGTGGGGCAGAGCCCTGACCCAAGCTCTGCTGCTCCTCAGCTGCGCTGGTTCCATCCTCAGGCTTCCTGTGCGCTCTGTTCTCCCTGTAATCGTCAGCACCGCTGGGGTCCACGTTCCACAATTGAGGGGAATATGAGGAAATCAGAGTAAGTGGAAAGGTTTAAAATGGGCTTCATGTGGGTTATTAATAGCTATTTCACTGAGAAAAAGATTAAAAGGGCAGAATGATAGGTAGGTAGGTAGATAGATACATAGATTTTTTTTAATGAAAAATGTTCTTTTATGTTGCTGAAACAAATGTTAGATACCTGAGGTTGCTCCCCTGTCAGGAAGAGTGCTTGAATACTCTGCACACAACACTGTATGGTGCTGTATTGGAATACTTGTCCACTGGACCTTGGACAATCAAAGATCTGCTGATGGGTGTCCGTGAGATATGGCGTGGGATGTCAGATCTGATGTGGCATTTGTTTTTCTGTTCCATACTCCATTTCCCAATCTGTAATCAAGGCAAGTGACTTCTCATGAACAGTGTATCTCTGACAAAACTATTTAAGCAGCAAGTGATGGGAATTGCTGCTGAGTTCAGTGCATTAGTATTACTAATATCACATTTGCTGAAGATTTAATTTCTTATATAATTAACTAGAACTGGGTCACCCTACCTTGGTTTGTAATGAATTCTAAAAAGATTTGTTTTGGTAAATTTTTCTTTGCCAGTCTCCATAATTCAAAGAATAACACTATGTAAATGATTCTAAAATGATTTAGGATACTGTTTTACATACTTCTAGCTGTATTGGAAATCCACATATAGAATAATTTTAAAACGTGAGAGTGTTTTGGTTACTACATTAAGGTAAAAATACTTAGCACAAATTTAGTCTATTATTCATTTTCCTGTGCACAGTCCTGAAGCACTCAGTACATTCACACTATGCTGCATTTATTACACCACACATCTCCAGAATTTTTATCTCCCTGAACAAAAGCAGTGCACACGATCGACCTCTCCCCTCCTCTTGTTCACCCAGCCCTCGATGTCCACATTTTCACATTCTATTGGTGTGATTATGATCATGGTGATCAGTACAGGCTTGAATTTATCCAGTATTTCTCTTTTGTGATAGACTCCTTTCACTTAGCATAATGTCATCAAAATGTACCCTTGCTATAGCATGTGCTATTATTTGTTTCCCGTTGAAAAACTGAACATGCTACTTGAGTATACTTACCACATTTTGCTTATAGATTCAAATAAATTGTTTCTCCATTGTGGATACTGTGAATTGTGTTCATTTGACAATGGTTATGAATAGAACTCAAGTATACATTCTAATATGGAATTAATAGATCGTGTGCAATTTTTTTCCATTTTTTTGTGGAATTACTTTACTGTTTTCCATGCTGTTGGTACAAATTCTTCCCCTTACAAAAACATACAATGATTCCCAATTTCTCTACAGCATCATATAAATGTACATTGTTTTATTTGGTTCTTTGATGAAAGCTTTCCTGCTAAGTGTGCAATGGTGATTCACTGTGATTTTGATTTTTGTTTCCCAAGAGGTTACTGGTACTGAACATCTTTCAGTGTGCCTTTTTTCCACTAGAATCATTTCTTTGGGGAAATTCAGACCACTGTAAAATTTTTCCTGTGGAGGAAGGAGTTCAAGGAAAAGGGATGATGGGTAACATGGAAAATAAAATGTGTGCATTACCATGACTTTATAGAAGAGGTGCGTGTCAATAAGAATTCATTGTAGGTTTCTGAGCGATTAAAACTTATATTGAAACCTGACTTAAAGGAAATTTGACATAGGAATTTTGGGGAAAGTCTATGTCAAAGAAGGATTTGTATTTCATTAAAATAAGTGATTATAGGGTAAAATATTGGAACATAGCCTTAAAAAATGTGTTTAAGAAAAAATCATGCATGTGAGTATTAAAATGTATTCATAATATAAACCATACTAAAATGTACTTTTACATATATTTCTTAGCATAAATTTTGAAAACAAATCAGATTTAGAAGTTGCATAAATTACAGTGTGGAATTAAACTGTTTTCTTCCTCATGGATATGTGATAGAAATATTATGATGTAAAGTTTGAGATTTCTTTCAAAACTTTTAGTTTTTAAATGGTTGTTTCTTAAAATAGCGATGTCTTGCAACGAAAACTGCAAAGCACTTCTTCAAAATTGCTTCTTCACTTAAAATATGGGAATTATAAGGCTGGGGATTTAGCTCAGTGGTATAGGCACCTGCCTGACAAGCATGAGATTGTGAGTGCAATCCTCAATACCAAAAACAAAACAGAACAAAACAAAACAAAAAAAGTGGGGATTAGTGAATAATTCATGAGTTAATATTACTATTACATGTTTTTTTTGTTGTTGTTGTTCGTTTTTTTGTGGCATGGGGGATCAAACTCACAACTTCTCGCCTGCCAGACAGTTGCTTAAACCATTGAGCCAAACTCTCAGCCCTAGTTTTTTTGAGGCAGGGTCGCACTATGTAACTCAGGCCGGCCTTGCACTCTCATTGTAGCCCAAGCCGGCCTCGAACTCACAACACTCCACCTACCTCAGCCTCCCAAGTGCTGGGATTAAAGGCATGCACCACCACGCCCAGCTTATTATATGTTTCTATATTGTTTAATGATCAATACATTTTCACTGTTATGTTTTAAAATGTGTAAAAGTTATGGATAAATCACAAGCTGATAACACTAAGGAATTTGTCAAATTTAGTAAAGATCTCTATATATGTACTCTTGTGTCTGTCTTTAGGATGAACCACACAAATACATAATGGAGAATTGCACTCAGACCTCTACTGACTTCATCCTCTTGGGCCTGTTCCCCCCATCAAGTGTTGGCCTTGTCCTATTTATTCTCATCATTTCCATCTTCATGATGGTCCTGATTGGCAACCTGTCCATGGTCCTGCTCATCCTCCTGGATGCCCAGTTCCACACACGCATGTATGTCCTGCTCAGTCAGCTCTCCCTCATGGACCTCATGTACGTCTGCACCACTGTCCACAAAATGGCTTCCAGTTTTCTATTTGGAAACAGGTCCACCTCCTTCTTTGGGTGTGGGTTCCAAGCTTTCTTCTTCATGAGTTTAGGAGGTGCAGAAGCAATGATCCTGATGTCGATGGCCTATGACCATTATGTGGCTATTTGCTTTCCTCTGCACTACCCCATCCACATGAACAGAAGAGTGTGTGTGCTGATGTTCCTGGGATCTTGGGCAATAGGTGCTGTCAATTCCTGTGCTCACACAGTGTATGCCTTTCATATTCCTTTATTGTAGGTTTGGGGCCATCAACCATTTCTTCTGTGATGTCCCAGCCATGCTGACTCTGGCCTGCATGGACACTTGGGTCTAAGAGTACACTGTTTTTCTGAGTACAACCTTCTTCCTCCTGTTCCCTTCCACAGTCATTATTTTTTCTTATCGGAAAATTCTCCTTGCTGTCTACCATATGAGCTCACAGGAAGACAGGAAGAAGGCCTATTCCACCTGCAGCAGCCACCTGACTGTGGTGACTTTCTATATTGCACCTTTTGCTTACACTTACCTCCACCCAAAGTCACTCCAATCTCCAGCGCAGGACAAGTTTCTGGCTGTCTTCTACACCAACCTCACCCCAGTGTTTAACGCTTTGATCTACAGCCTGAAGAACAAGGAAGTGACAGAGCACTGGGAAGAGTGAGTGGAAAGCTCTGCTCTCTGAAATTGTAGATAAATTTCTGCCACAGTGTGTTAAGTATTTGGAAGTCGCAATAAAAATATTTAATTTTGAGGCTTGAGAAACTAGAATAAATACTTAAGACAAATATTTAAAGTCATGAAATGATGATAATTATTTGTTCAAGTGTGTAAAATATATTTTCTATCTGTCTTTCCCAATCAAAGTAATGGTCCAGCACTTTTCATTGATTTGACAAGAGCATTTTAATATAATGGAGAAACTAAATGCTAAATGCAATAAATATTTCAGTCCTTTACAATAAGCTGTGTGATCAAAATCTTTGATCACACTTTAAATTTGAAAATTGCTGTAAAAAGCACACTGAATCCACCTCAAAACACACTGATTTGAACACACTTTCCCCACTGTCTGCGCTACTTTTCTTACACTTCATTAGCTGACACACTGACCTCTTCACAGGTAAGTAATGGGATAGCTCATGTTATCCCCTTTTCTCATGTTTATTAGAAATACATAAAGGTAGATTTCATGAATCCACATCCTCTTCTCTATGTTCCACACTATGTGTATACATCCCAGAATCACATACACTGAACACTGAAACCAGCTGAACTCTGTTATCACTCCCAACACCAATGTCTGCTGACCCGCAGGCTCTGTGTGCTCAGACACTGTAACTCTAACTGATATTTACCAACAGCATATAAAATTCTCCCCAAAGTGCAATTGATTGTCAGTAGATAAAAATAATGTGCAACTTATGAAAAAATATATTATTTGTCAACGCTTGATTCTTCAATGAAATATAACTTTGCACATGTAAGTCCTTTCATAAAGCACAGAAATCCATCCATATTCTATTTGATTTTTGTAAAACTGTTTTCTCTTTACTTCACACATCCTTCCCATTGTTTCTGAGACAAGGTATCACAGTTTTGCCCAGGTTACCTTTAACTCCTTGGCTCAGGAAGTCTACTTGCCTCAGTCTCTGCGTGTCTCACCCCATAGGCATGTGCCACTGCTGGAAATAAGTGCTTGGCACCTGAGCCTTGCTCTTCAAGGCATGGAATGGGCTTTAGCTTCTGAGCGAGCAAGTGTGAGTACTCTCTAAAGTGATGTGTGATGTAGTAAATAAGTTCTCTGGGCTGAAGAAAGATATTCAGAGAAAACCAAGAGAAACAGCTGCGTTTTCTGTAAGTTCTGACTCTTGATGTCATCCAGTTTGAGCTCAAACTCCTGCCTATCTGTGGTCACTGTGTGGTTACACTGTGGAAGACGAAATCTCCGTCCTCCATCCTGCACAGCTCTCTCAGGTGACAGCACCTCCACTGGGTCTCCTGAATCAAGGGACACCCTGGTCCTCCTGTATCCTAGCTGCCTCACCCTGTGTCACCCACACAAGGCCCTGAGATCTCTGGAGATGCTGCTGCCCTGGTCAGACCTCAGCGTTCGGATTCACACTCAGCCCCATGTGTTCCCTCCTCCAGTCCCAGACTGCAGACCTGCCCCAGGGGAGCTGGACTCCTCACCTGGAAAGCTCCAGGCTGTGCAATCTTCCTCAGGCCTCTCCTTCCACATCCTGCAAGGTTGCTCACTCTTTGTTCCTCACAGTTCAATCATTACAGGGCCTGTAGTGCCAGACAAGACCCGGCTTTGGTGTTCAGGTTGATTTGCTGAGTGTAATAAAGAGGAGCTTCAGCTTTTTACAGATAGGGGTATTCAATGTCTGTGAATATTGACATCAGGATATTGTTTCTACCAGGAGTATTGAAAATTCAAATATTTTTACATCCTCACACAAAAAAAACGGTGCAATGATTTTCATTCCAGAAGAGAATAATTATTTCTCAAACATGAGATATTTGTGAACATGATTAGGCTTATAATTGTATCAAAAATTAATTAGTGAATTTTTAAAGAAATCCCTGCAAAATTCATAATATCACTTTCTTTATCAATTAAGAAGATAAAATTGTTTTATAATTTAATGGACTTTCCCAGAAGAAAAAATGAGTAACTTTAAAGTAGCATTTATGTGACTGACATAGGAATTATACAGGACTTCCACATGATACAGGGGAAATATTATAACTCTAAACCTCCTAGCTGTCCAATATGTCTGTCGAGTTTGTACTCCCCAAAATTGTGGAAAGAATTCTAATGAACCATGGGAAAAAGAGTAGGAAACATTTATTCAGGGGGAGAGAGACAGTCCTTGAGAAAGAGGAAAGAGGGGTTCTGAGTGGGTTGTAGAGAACCCCACTTCTCAGTGAAGTTTTATGGAGCACAACTATGTGAGTGCAATGTGGGTTACAGTTATAATCAACCAATAACATTATGATTATAGCTGCTTATTTAATATTGATCCTGTGGGGAAGCAAGTCACACAGGAAGTGTACATGAAAAGAGTAAAGAACTTTGAGGAAGTGATGTGTCCTATGATCCTGGTTGCCCATGGAGGTAACTGATGTCTCTCTAGACTTCACTAGACCAGGTGTTGACACTACCTCAGGCCTGGTCATTCCTCCTTTATTTTGAGAGCTCACTTCCAACTGATGTGGCTCAGGCCACAGTTGCAATCAATTTACATCTTTGCCCTAAATGTCTCAGTGGCCTAACCCCGTGTGACTACCTGCAGTATTTCTATCTATCTCAGCTCTCTATAATTCCCTGAGCATTGCTTACCATACCCAGAATCCTCTGCATTCTATGCCAATAACTACAATACCCCAAAGTCATCCTGTGGCAGCCCTTCCAGATTTGTCACTGGGCAACATCACCCTCTGCCTGCTTCAAAAGGCTACTGTAGCCAAGACGTCACAGCAGTGTCTTAAAGACTATCCTCCGTGCATTTTGCTCAGGACCATGCTGCTCAGGATCCTCTTAGCTGTCAATAATAATACTCTTAAGAATTTCTACTTTTGTGTCCTTATTAAACTGATTTCATTGTCATGTATTTTTTTCCAAATAAACTGGGAAATAAATAATACAAGCAGGCCATCATAACCACTCATGCAGTGAATCACAAAATGGGGCAAAAGATGTCCTGGCATCTCAGAGGCAGGACGGCACGAGGTACTCTGGGGGAGCCTGTCTGCTCTTCCCCATGGCGTTGGCCCTGCTGGCCTGGAGAGCATCTCTCTGCCCACTGGGACTCTGCCCTCACCTTGGCCTCAAGCCAGGCCACGTTCTCAGTGACTGTCGCTCTCCTGTCTGGGTCTCAGTGGACATTCTCCAGTGCCACAGCCCATCGTTAGACTCAGTCCGCAGCTACAGAAGGGCAGGAATCATCATGCTTCTCCGTAATCTTGTAGGTCTCTGAAATGGCAAATCAGGGAATGAGAGGTGAGAACATATATTTACAGCACAGTACTCAAAAAGTTTAGTTGGAAAAATGTCGCTGTTCACCTGTGACTGTGAGCTAATTGTCAACTTGTCTTGGTCATGATACTATATGAAATATAACTTTGCACATGAATGCCTATTCATAAATCACAGGAATCCATTCACATCCTATTTAATCTGTGCAAAAATGTGTAAAGCGCTGTTTGACATAGTTAATAAATGCTGTGGGCTGAAAAAAATATTCAGTGAAAACTGGGAGCAACAGCTGCATTTTATGTAAGTTCTGACTCCTGATGTCTTCTAGTTTGAGCCCAAACCCCTGTCTCCCCATGGACACTGTGTGGTCACGGTGTGAAGATGAAGACTCCATCCTCCCTCCTGCACAGCTCTCTCAGGAAGACAGCGCCTCCCTTGCACTTTGGTAAGGACATGGAAGGATTACTCCATATCTTTTAAACTTATGCTGTGTGAAAGATCTCCCATTTTGATTTTAGGTGTGTTCCTAAAACATGACCAATTATATTGAATAGAATGAATGATCATTTAAACAGTGTAATGTCTTGACTATCATGTCTGTTATTTCCAGAAGCATTATCATGTACAAAATTGTTACCTTTCATAGTTACCTCTCAGTTTCCTCAAAATATCACCAGGAATTGAAGAGGAGAAAAGAGTGTACATGATAAAATATAAAGTGATTGACATTTTCTGTCCGGATATCAGTACCATATATTACTACTGAACTAAGGAGATGCAATAACACAAAATCCTTCTCCCAGACAGTTGCAGAAGCAATGTTTACTGTGCATGTCCTTAGTGAAATGTTCCATTTCCCCTATAGATAGGCAGTAACTAAATTATTCCATTGTTAAATTTTAAAAGTAAACAATCAGTTGCTTTGGAAAGAAACAAAAATATCAATTAGTCACATGATAGACCATATCAGATATTACACATAGATTTAATCATATATGTCACTCTTTTTTATTTAAGAGAAAAAAGACACATAAAAGAAAGACACAAACAAATGACAACAGCAAATCCACAACAGTAACATTATAGGTTTACAAAACAAGATGATAGGAACTTGGCAATGGTTGCAATGTTGCTTATCATGACCTTCAACACAGTTGTATACATTAACAGATATAGACATGTAAAATTGATCTAATCATATGAGTATTAACCATTTTTCTCAATAACAAATACATTCAGCAGTATAGTCATTTTAGTTATCTTGCATATACATATATACAGATTTATGTCTTTTTCCTTTTCCCTTCCAAAAGGGAAGAGATATGTCACTCTTGACGGTGGGAAAAGTATCTTCAATAAAAACGTTAGGAAAAAGATGTGTGTATGCAGAGAAAATGAAATTAGTCATATATTTCATGCTATATGCAATACTTAGCTCAAATGGATAAAAATTTTTATGAAGATCTGAAGCTGTAAATCTAGTAGAAGAAAATACAGAGCTAAAACTCCTTGATGTCTGTCTTATGAAAATTCTTGATAACTCCAAAGTAGAAACAATAAAAGCAAAAAACACACCTGCACAACTGTATTAATTTGAAAGATTCTGTGCATCGGAGGGAAGAGAAAATCTATGGAATGGGAGAAAATATTCACAAGCAAAATAGCTGATGTCTAGAATACACAAGAAACTCAACTCAAAACAAGGCAACAAACAGCCTAAGTAGCAGAAGGGCAAAACAACTGAATAGACATTTCATGAAACACTCATAACTGTTCAGGAGATACATGGAAAACTGTTCATCATCACTCCTCAGCAGGGACACACAGATATCCCTAATTTAATGACTGCCTGGTTAATGACTAGAACCCTCATTCACAATTATGATACAGGAACACGAGAACCGGTGAGACCTCACGGCCGCTTCTTCTACTTCTGTGTTTGATTCTATGCTCGAAATCTCCACAGATTTCTCACTGAGTGTCCTGTCCATGGTGCACTACCCACAGTGCATTCTCAGAAGTGAATGTAGCTATGTTAGAACTAGAGGACTTGGTTCCAAATTTTGAATGGTTTGAAAGTAGAACGACAAATGAATGAGCTTTTATGATGCTCTGGTGAAGTTCATGAAGCAAAAAATACAATGACAAAGCAGACCACACTAATGGGGTTCTTTTTCAAAAGCTACACCCTGGACTGCTACTACTGTTCTTCTGTTTCTGTTTCATCATCTCCCTTACTGGGCCTTCTAAATCCCCCAAACTTACTGCCAAGGATGACACTGATTAGGACACAGAAGTCCTGGATGACTTACATAGATCTTTTTTTGTACAGTATTCCAGGTTGATACAGTACTGTTATTTTTCCTGATTGTATTATACAGTACAGTTCTGTGATTTTACATTTTGTTATACCTCACATAAGGTGAGTCAGTCAATTTCTCATTGCTGGGGAAGAATATATGGCACCCACAGCTTGGAGAAGGAGAGGTTCTTTTGGCTCCTGCTTAGCGTCCATCTTTGGTTGAATCCAAGGCAGGACCACACCGCAGAGAGGCCTGGAGGGAAAATCTGCTCACTTCATGGCAGCCTGGAAGCAGAGTGAGGGAAGGGACGAGCCGAGGAGGGAGAGACACTCTTCCATGTCCCCACAGTCCAGCCATCTTTGGAAAGCCCCACCTCTGATCAAAGGAGGCTTTGCAGGGACACCTAGCTACAAATCTTCACACCGAGGTGTCATCCACATCTTATACTCCTGGAGGAAAGCTACACAATATATTGTTTCAGGTACTGCTTACACTCTTGCTCTAGCGACATTTGTTAAACTCCAACATTCATTATTTGCCTGAATTTAAAAGGTGAAATCTAGTAATCAAGACCTAATATCTCTCAGTCTTCAGTTCCAATATTAGTGTGTGAACTCAGAGAGCTTCTGGGAGGAGAAGAGCTTCAAGAAATGATGCATATTGTAGCAGTGGAAATGGAGAATAAATATATGTCCTACTGAGAAGGAACATAGATCCCAGCTCAGCACGGGGCAGGGTGAGCCCTGTGGGTGCATTCCCTGAATTCTCCCTTACAGCACCTGCTGCCATGGTGCAAATTAATCTGAGTGCTGTGGCATTCTCTCATCTCCTCTCTGCGACATTTGGTCCAATTAACTATTAATGATTCCACTGTTCTGTGTGGGTTTTGTAATTCCAGAGCAGGCCAAATTTTAAAAGATTTCTTTTAGAAATAAAAAACATTAATACATAACACAGACCACATCATGAGTTAGGTAGTTCTATTGTATATCATATTTATGCTTTTACTACAACTATATATCCATTGATTAAACCCTCACATTTTATTCTAAAGCACATATTTAAAATATACAATGGAATAAGCAATGTTCCTTATTGTTTGAAAATCCATCAGTTGAAAACAGCCCCATCAACACATTCTGAGCAGTTATTATGAATTCAGCTTCATGTTCTTTCCAAAGGGCAGACATGAGTTTTTTTTTATTTATTTAAGATAAAAAAAAGACACATATAACAAAGACAAAAAGCAAAAGAGACAAATGACTAGAGTAAGTGCACAACAGTAACATTACAGGTTTACAAAACAGGATGATAGAAACTTGACAATGGTTGCAATATTGTATATTGTTATCTTCAAAATGGTTGTTTACATTGACAGATATAGACAAGGAAAATTGATCTAATCTTATGAGTATTAATCATTCTTTCTCAATAATGAATACATTCAGCAGTATGTTCTTTTTATTTATCTTACATATACATATATACAGACTTATATCTTTTCCTTTTCCCTTCCCTCTTTCCCCCTTTTCCCTTTCCAATTATTTTTGCTCTTTGAGCTGCTCTTTACCCTTACATAGTATTTATTATACATTTTGGATCATATATACTTTTTCAGTTTCTTACGCTAGGGAGACAATATGGTATTTACACGTGTGGGTTTGATCTATCTCACTTATGAGTATGTTCTCAAGTCGTGTCCATTTACTCATAAGAATCTCAATGCAATCTTTCTTAATAGCTGAGCAGTACTTCATTGTATAAAAATGCCACAAATTTTTATCCATTCTTTGATTGATGGGCACTTGGGTTGTTTCCAAGACTTGGCTATTACAAATTGGGTTACTATAAACATGGGTGCACAAATATCACTGTGGTATGATGTTTTCAGTTCTTCTGGGAAAATGCCCAGAAGTGGGTTAGCTGGGTTGAATGGGATCTCTAATCCCAGCTTCTTGAGGAATCTCCATACCGACTTCCACAGTGGTTGCACCAGTCTACACTCCCACCAACAGTAGAGAAGAATTCCTTTTTCTCCACAGTCCCTCAGGCATTTGTTGTTGGTTGATTTTTTTAATCTTGGCCATTCTTTCTGGAGTAAGATGCAATCATAGTGTTGTTTTCATTTGCATTTCCCGAATGACCATTGACATGAAACATTTTTTCATATATTTATTTGCCACTTGTATTTCCTTCTCTGAGAAGTGTGTATTCATCTCAGATGCCCATTTTTGGATTGGGTACTTGAATTTTAGGGGCCTGATTTCTTTTAGTTCTTTATATGTTTTAAATAGAAGGCCTTTGTGTGATGGATAATTGGCTAAGATATTTTCCCAGTTTGTGGGATTCCTTTTCCCTCTGTTGGAGATTTCCTTTGACATGCAAAAACTTTTTAATAAGATGAGATCTGAGTTGTTGATTCTGAGAAGTATTTCCTGTGCAATTTTATTTTTATTCATGAAATCAATGCCTACTCCTATGTCATCAAGATTTTTACCTATTCTGTCTTCTAGTAAGTTTAGTGTCTCCGTTCTAATATTCAGATCTTTGATACATTTTGACTTTATTTTAGTGCATGGTGATAGACATGGACGGAGTTTTAGTTTATAGCATATAGAAAGCCAGTTTTTCCAGCACCATTTGTTAAAGAGGCTGTCTTTCTTCCAGTGTACATATTTGGCCTCTTTGTCAAAGATGAGGTGACTAAGTGTGTTTGTAGTTGGGGCTGTATCTTCTAATCTATTCCATTGATCTTAAGGTCTGTTTTGATTCCAGTACCATGCTGATTTTATCACAGTAGCTATGTAATATAGTTTCAAATTGGGGATTGTGATGCCTCCTGCCTTCCCTTTGTTGCCCAATTGCCTTTGCTATTCTAGGTCTTTTCTGGTTCCAGATGAATTTCAGGAATGCTTTCTCTAGCTCTGTGAGGTAGGCAAGTGGTATTTTCATTGGGATTGCATAAAATCTGTATAATAATTTTGGGACAATGGCCATTTTCATGATGTTTGTTTTCCTACCCATGAAGAGGGAATATCTTCCCATTTTCTGAAATCTTCTTCGATTTCCTTCTCCAGAGGAATGTAATTTTCACTGTATAGATCTTTTACTTCCTTTATTAGATTGATTCCTAAGTATTTCATTTTTTTAGATGTTATAGTCAAGGGTGTGGTTTCCCTTATTTCTCTGTCAGGGACTTTGTTGTTTGTGTACAGGAATGCTACTGACTTTTGAGTGTTCACCTTGTATCCTGCAAACTTACTGAATTTGGTTATTACTTCTAGAAGTCTTCTAATGGATTTTTGGGGGTCTTCCATGTAGAGTATCATATCATCTGCAAATAATGATAATTTCACTTCTTTCTTTCCTATCCTTCTTCCCTTTATTTCTTTCTCTTGTCTAATTGCTCTGGCTAATATTTCCAGGACTATATTGAATAGGAGTGGTGATAATGGACATCCTCGTCTTGTTCCTGATTTTAGATTGAAAGTTTTCAGTTTTTCTCCATTTAGTAAGATGTTGGCTGTTGGTTTATGATATATGGCTTTTATCAGACTGAGGCAGAGACTATCTATTCTGATTTTCTGTAGGGTTTTTTGTCATGAATAGGTGTTGGATTTTGTCAAAAGCTTTTTCTGCATCTATTGAGATGATAATGTGGTTCTTGTCCTTGGCCCTGTTTATATGGTGTATTACATTTATTGATTTGCGTATGTTGAAGCATCCCTGCATTCCTGGGATGAATCCCAGTTAATCATGATGTATAATCTTTCTGATAACTTTCTGTATTCTATTTGCCAGTATTTTATTGAGGATTTTTGTATCTATGTTCATTAGGGAGATGAGCCTGTAAAAGTCTTTATTGGTTAGGTCTTTCTCTGGTTTTCATATTAGGGTAATACTTGTTTCCAGGAATGAGTTAGGGAGACTTACTTACCTTTCAATTTCATTGAAGAGTTTGAGGAGTGTTGGCATTAAGTCTTCCCTAAATTTCTTGTAGAATTCAGCAGTGAATCCATCAGTGCCCGGGCTTTTCTTTTTTGGTAGGGTCCTAGTTACATTTTCAATTTAATTAGCTGAAATTGGGTTATTCAGCAGTTTTACATCTTCTTGATTCAGCTTTGGAATTCATAGGTTTCTAGGAATCTGTCCATTTCTTCTGTGTTATCAAATCTATGTGAGTAAAGGTTTTCGAAGTAGGTGTTGATGATCTTCTGTATTTCCACAGGGTGTGTAGTGATTTAATCGTTTTCATTTCTTATTGCATGAAACTCAGTTTTTTCTTTCTTTTTGATAAGATTGGCTAGGGGTTTTTGATAAGATTGGCTAGGGGTTTATCAATTTTATTTACTCTTTCAAAGAACCAACTCTTTGATTCATTACTTCTTTGTATTGATTTCTTGGTTTCAATTGCATTAATTTCTGCTCTAATGTTAATAATTTCCTCCCTTCTTTGGGCTTTGGACTTGACTTGCCCTTCGTTTTCTAGAAGTGTGAGGTGCAGCATTAGGTTGTTTATGTGTGTTCTTTCCATTTTTCTGACGTGGGAGTTTAGTGCTATAAATTTCCCTCTGAGGACTGCTTTCGTTGTGTCCCACAGGTTCCGGTAATTGGTATCTGCATTTTCATTCAATTGTAGATAATGTTTCGTTTCTTCTTTAACTTTGTCTGTGACCCACTGGTTATTTAGGAGAGTATTATTTAATTTCCATGTGTTTATGTGGTTATTGTAGGTTTTTTTGTCATTCATTTCCAATTTTACTGTGCTATGTTAAGATAATATGCATGGCATTATTTCAGTTCCTTTGCATTTACTTAAGCATGTTTTGTGGACCAGTATATGATCTATTTTAGAGAATGACCTATATGCAGCTGAGGAAAATGTGTATTCTGATGTTGATGGATGGAATACTCAGTACAAATCTACTAGGTCCATTTTTTCACAAGTTTGATTCACTTCTGTTATTTCTTTGATGTTTTTTTGTTTGGTTGATCTGTCTGTCTGTGACAGTGGGGTGTTAAGGTCCCCTGTTATAACTGTATTATTATTTATTTGGTTTTTCATATCTATTAAGAATTGTCTTACATAGTTGGGTGCTCCCATATTCGGTGCATATATATTTATGATTGTAATCTCTTCCTGTTGAAATTTTCCCCTAACAAGTATGTAGTGACCTTCTTTATCTCTTTTGATCATTTTTGGTTTGAAGTTCATATTGTCTGCAAACATAATAGCTACCCCTCTTTTTTTCTGGGTTCCTGTTGCATGGAGTATTGTTTTCCAGCCTTTGATTTTTAGTGTATGAATTTCCTCTTGAGTGAAATGTGTTTCTTGTACACAGCATATTGTTGGGTTTTGTTTCTTAACCCACTCTGCTAGTCTGTTTCTTTTTATTGGTTAGTTGAGACCATTTACATTGACTGATAGAACTGACACGTACTGGCTCCTCCCTGTCATGATATCTTTCTGTTGTTGATTTTCTACATTTTCTGTTTAATTATTTGCCCTGCTTAGTGGTTTCCTTTTGTTGTTGTTCTTAAGATTGTGGCTATCTTTGTCTCTTTCTAGAGTGTCTTTCAGTACTCTTTGTAGTGTTGGTTTGGTGACCATAAACTTCTTCAGTTGTTCTTTTTCATGAAAGTGTCTTATTTCCATCAATTTTTAAGGATAGTTTTGCAGGATACATCAATCTGGGTTGAAAGTTGTTTTCTTTCAGGATGTGAAATACTTCACTCCAAGCTCTTCTTAACTTCAAGGTTTGTGTTGAGAAGTCTGCCGTGATTCTGATAGGCTTTCCTTCATAGGTGATCTGTTTCTTTTCTCTGACAGCTTTTAGTATTTTGTTCTTGTGGTGTATTTCTGATACCCTTACTATTATATGTCTGAGTGAAGATTCATTTGGTTATGGTTAATTGGGGTTCTGTATGCCTCAGTTACCTGTATTTTAGATTCTCTTCCCCTGTTTGAAAAGTTTTCTGCTATTATTTCTGTGAATAGTCTTTGCAGGTCATTACTGTTGACCCCTGCTTTTTCATTTATGCCTATTAATCTTATGTTATTTCTCTTGGCATTGTCTTGCAGCTGTTGAATTGTTTCTTGGTTCCTTCCTATTTTTAAGAGATCTTTTCCTTCATGACCATAAGCTCCCATGCTGTCTTCAAGATCTGAGATTCTATCTTCAGCTTCATTCAAGCAGTTTTTCAAGCTTTCCATGGAATTTTTTATTTCCTGCATTTCCCTTTGAATGTGTTTCACACATTCTTTTTGTGTCTTATATTGTTCATTCAATGCTTCCATCATTTTCTTAAGTTCTTCTATTTTTTATCTTGTTCTTCTTTTGATACAACATTTCTTTAATAATGGTTGTCGTTTCATTTTTTAGCTGAGAGATTATTTCTGATTTGAGTTTTTCTATAGCTTCATCAAGCTGTTTCTTTAGTACATTTGCCATCAATTCAGAAAGTTCAGTTGTGTGACTCCCACTGTCTTCCATTTCAGTATCTCTTGGGTTTGTTCTCAGTGGACTGGGGCACTGAGACTGCCTCTTGGTCTTTCATTTTGTCATTTTCTTCTGGAGCCTGTGTGGCTCTGTGTCCTGCGAGGCTGACCGGGTGTTCCCCTGGTGGGTTTCACTGAGTTGCAGGACTAGGCATAGCTGGATCCTCTGTGCAGCTAGTGGGGGCACACTCCTGGAGTGTGCTGGTGGAGCCTCCACCTTACTGGATGGGGGCCAAGACCTCCTGGACCCAGGCAGCTAGGCGGGCATACCCCAATGTGTGGTTCCACCCAGACCGTGAGTCTGGCTGCAAGGAGTTCAGAACTTTTGGAGTGCCAGGCAAGCTTAGGCAAGACCAAGGCCTACAGTGCTGGAGCCTTGCTCCTGGCTGGGCAGGCCCACAACCTCTAGGACCTGCCATGTTGGCCACTCTACTGACCAATGGAGCTCATGCATGCCCTGTGCTCTGATGGGCAGAGACCAAGCTCTCCAAGGCCCTGCAGCTACGCTGTCAAGTCCCTGATGAACAGCTCTGGGGTCTTGGGCTGGGCTGGCCTCAGCTCCTCTGTGTCCTGAGAGGCTGGCTGGGTGTACCTCTGGTGGGTTGTGCTGAGTCAGGGACTGGGTAGGGCTGGATCCTGTGTGCAGCTAGTGGGGGTGCACTCCCAGAGTGTGCTGGTGGTGCCTCTACCTTACTGGGTGGGGGCCAAGACCCCCGGACCCAGGCAGCTAGGTGAAGCGTACCCTGAAGTGTGGCACCACCAGGACCCTGAGTCTGGCCGCAAGGATTTCAGAGCCTCTGGAGTGCCAGGCAAGCCTGGGAGAGTCCCAGGCCTACAGTCTGGACAATTTTTTATAAAAAGTGGAAATTGATTTAAAGTAATGTTTTGGATTATTGATCTCAACACAACACAATTCAATATGAGAATTTAAAATATCAAAATATTTTTTGAAAGTAAATATTTTCTCCATTTTTTCCTTTTTTGGAGAAGTAGCTAGTTTTGCTTCTTTATGAGAGTTGTGCATAGAACATTTTGGAAGTATTAGTCCATATATTTTTGATCTTTAATTTTACAGAATGGAGTACATAGAGAGGCAGCACATGAAATGAGTAAGAGTAGCATAAATTGTTTTATCCTTTCCCCATTCCAGTTGGTCTTTCCTTTCACTCACTTTCTTTCCCTCAATTTTCAAAATATCTATTGTACATTTTGAATTCTATTTACTCCTTTGGTTTTTTTTATATTAAGGAGACAATACAATATTTACATGTGAGTCTGATTTTTTAAAAGAGCTTTAAAAAGAGTAGCATGTATTGCTATCATCATGGTCACAGAGTGGCCATTTACAACTTGTTCCATCACTTCCAGATTCCTAATCTGTGTCAGATGCAGAGGAGATGGGCAGAAGTACCTTCATTTATTCTTTCCTCCTCCAAGAAACTTTCCTGCAGTCACTACAATCACTTCACATAAAAGTCACTTACACATCATCTGCCTAAAGATGTGCAGAATGTTTTTTACAATGTGTAAGGCAAGCTGAAAACTACATCTCCAAAATTCAGACTTTTTAACACTAGCAAATCAAGTGCACTATTAAATAAATTTTATCAGAATTACCCTTTACATGATCTCTGGTTGCCTAAATATTATTAAATAAGAAATAAACCTTCACTCTTTACCTTATCACCACTTTTCTGAGATTTTACTCATTGATAATTCTTTTGTTTTCCTGAAACACTTCATATATTTGTCCTTGGCCAATTGTTTCCTTTATGTTGCTTCCTCCTAAAAAATAATTCATTCAATGAAATCATCTTAATGAATCCTCTTCATTCCAGTTGTCTTTAGACTTTTCCAAGCCCACACCAGTCCTCTTTACACCTGTCAATTCACACTGACTTTGTGATCACCTCCATTACCAGCACTTCTGCTATCATCTGTATCTGGTGACCTTTTAATTATATCTGTCAAACTGAATGTTTTCTATCTTCAGTATTATACATATTTCCTTAGTAATTCCAATATGCCATTAAATAGTTATAAATCAATAAGATTATTATTAATATATTATTATTTTGATTTTCTTTTTTTGTTTATAGTTACTATTTGTTATGCTTTGTCTATAGAAGTCCTCCCAAGGTCTGATAAAGTCATGAGGATGATCTTCTAGATTTAATGATGGCTTTGTAGTCCAGTGTGGGAATCAAGAATGTGAGTACTGCACCTAATCTAGAGCAGATAGCCTACACATGACATATGATACAATGTGTCTCTTTCTCTCTTTTTCTGCTTCCCTATTCTGATTTTATTTTTGGTATCTTCTCCTGGCATGAAATGATGAACTGTTGCCCCTTTGTCAAGACACAGTGCCTTGGAGCCTACAGATTACAGACCAAAAATCTCTACAAATTGTGTGCTAAACTTTTCCCCTTTAACTTTGCATGTCCTGTACTTTGTCTCAGCAATGAGAAAATTAACTAACGAAGAATTTGGTATCTGAGAAGTGGGGGAATTGCTGTGATTGCACCTGACCGTGTGGTTTGGGAGCATTTGGGAATAGCTCCTGGAAATGTTTAGAGATGCTAGCTGAAAAGAAAGAGCTGGAATGCATGAGGTTGTTCTGAGATCCTGGTCAGGACTCAGAAGATCAGAAGGCTGATAGACATCCTCTCAGTAAAGACAAGGAGGTTTCTACTGGGAAAAAGTACTGCTTTGGTTCTCAGACACTAGACAATGCATGTTATGACTTAGAAGAAAGTTTATCACATTATGATTATGTCCAGAGACTTTGCCTGGGGCTGAGATTAAGAGTGACAGCCTAATTAATCTGGCAGAAGAAATTTCAAGGCACTTGAAAGTTGGAGCTGTGCCATGGATAATTGTGGGGGGTTATCCTGATTTCTGTTGAGAATCAGCAGTAAAAAGTCTAGTTGAATGATTTAAAATGTGAGTTTGCCCAAAAAGAAAGTTCCAGTAAAGCTTCTGTCTACAAAGATAAAACAGGGAGATCTTAATTCATGAGAAGGAACAGGAAAATAGGCAAGATATCTTGAGGAAATCACAAGCAGAAGCAGAATTCCATACTTTTCAGCCTCAAAATTTGAGAACAAGCCACAGTGAACCATGTTTCAGAATGGTGGCATCCTAGAGAATTTGTTTCCTAGAATTGGATTCAGAGTGTTCAGAGATCCAGACACTTGAACCCTATAGCCAAGAGAGACAGAAGACTGACTCTTGCTCCAGCTGTCAGCCAACCTTGGCATAATTCACATGGCACTGGTTTTAGGCACATGCAGAATGCAAGAACTGTGGGGTTTCCAAGGCTTCCACCCAGATTTCAGAAGATTTGGGAGGCCAGGCAATGTCCATCTGAGAGTGCAATGTGTACAGGTATGAGTGTAAAGTCAAAGGTGCAGTGAAAACCCCACAAGTTTGGAGAAGCCAGGAACATGGGTCATCTGAAAATTTCAAGATGGAAGTACAGCAGGATCAAGAGAGAATACATGGGAGCTACAAGTAGTGGAAATACTACAGGGTTGGAGCTATCCATGTCCTTTGGAGTTCATATCTTGCCACAGATGCTGCACATAGAGTTATATTATTGAAAGTTTGAATTGCTGATTTTGTGCCTGCTTTTATCCTATCCCATTTTATGCCCTATTTCTACCTTTCAGAATTGTAACGTTTACCTTGTGATATTGAATGTTGGAATTGTTTAACATTCTTTTCAAGGACTTGCAGCTAAATATTAGCTTAAATCTCAGAGGAGACTTTGGAGTTGGACTTTTCACAAAGTTGAAATTGCTAGGAATCTTTCAACTTTTTGAGATGGACTAAATGTCTTTTCTATTGGGGTGTTTGCCTAGATCTCCAATCTCCCAAACAAGTGAATGATGGAGGCCCAAACAAATGAGACAGGTGGTATGATCTTTAGTGCTCCAGGAGAACCAAAACTTGCTGCAGAGTTCTTAACTCTGGTGGCTGAGACAGACAATATCTATGGGTCCCCATATTTATTCAGTATTCACACAAGGACGGGGTTAGAGTGAAAAACACAGAAAACCTGAGCAGGACCTTAGGAGGGGTTCAAGGACCCCCCCAAGCAACAGATGATATTATTAAGGAGAGTTATCCTAAGAGAAAGTCTTCAGGTGACCTCAACTGTGGTCTCCCTTGCCTCCTGAGGCATCTCGCTATTCTCAGTTCAGCCATGCCTGGGCCATGCTACAGCTCTGCACATGTATTCATCTTCAATGACTCCAACAATTTTCCATAAAGGTGTATGCATGAGACTTTGTATGTCAGTGGTGAAATATTATGGCTTGTTTTTAGATGTCCCCACAAAGGTTCATGCAGGCATAAATTGAACTTTTCAGAGGTGGCTAGATCTAGTGCGAGATGCTAGAATTTATTCATAGTGAAATGCTAGTATCAAGGACATTAGGATTAAGGGTGTGAGTGCCACCTGTACTAAGTAACCTGGATAAGGCATAAGGAATAGAAAGATGTGTGGTTGTGCTGGGTTGCTTTGCTATTGTTGGCTACCATAAACTGTTACCCTTCTGTGGTCCCCATTAGCTGTGCCACACTGCCTTGGAGTCAGCTGATTATGGAGCAAAAATTCTACACACTCTGAGCTAAATACACCTTTACTACCTTAACTTGTAGGTGTTGGGTATTTATCTCAACAATGAGATAATTAATGCACATATTTTCATATAAAATTTTCTGTGGCTTAAAAGACGTTATAGTTTTCAACTGTCAAAAATAATCCACATCAACAATTATGCTCCATGAAACACCATGTATTTCTGCATAAAAACAGCCTGGCATTTAGAACCCTGACAGCAATGCAAAGCTGTTTTTATTTTGCAATATATAGTGTTTTATGAAGCATAATTATTTTATGGAGACAGTTTTGAGCTGGATAGGTCACACAATTTGATGCAGTAAAGAATTGAAATTATAGTAATGATTGTAAGAAAACACTAATTTAATAATTTGCCTTATGTGGTAAATTATTTTTGTTTTGTTTTTTATTGTATAACCATATAAATGAGTGAGAATCTGAGACAAAGTCACAATACCTACTTTGGGTGCATAGTGAGGCTTCCCAGGAACTCACGTCTCTGAGGAGAGGGCAGAGGTGATGAACCCTCATATCTGGTGTCCAGGTTCCATGGGGCTGTGTGGGGGTTGAGGGAACACACAGAGAGGAGGCTTTGTGGATTCTTTGTCAAAAACAGCAGTCTTGACACTCTCTTCGGTACCCTATAAAGCATTAATGTCTGTTCCTTTACTTTAGTTTATTAGGTCAAGTACCAATTTTTCACAGAAGCATCTTCATTTGAAATACATGCACATTTTAGTACCATATGCTGCACATGATAATTATATACAATTTTGTCAATTAGAATGAGTAACTAAATAAAAGGAAATGAACAATCTTCAATAACATTTTGACTATATTTCTTTGCAACATTTCCTAATGTGGATTTTAGATATTTTACTGTATTATATGCCTTTCTACTTACCTTTTTTTCATTCAGTCTGTACTTAAAGGACATTACCCTCCATATAGTCCTTGAATATTCTACAAACATGCTTCATATTTGAAATCTGTGGGGCACAGATAGAAAAGATGCCTTTTTTTTCTATCTGTCCCTAAAGGAAACATGAACACAGTAGAAAAGATGTCAATATAAAACTTGATAATAAAAATGAAATATCCACCACAAACCACCAGATGAGAGTCAAGAATAACAATCCAGTTGCTGAAAGTGTCACAGCAAAAAATACGCCTCTGTATATTTTTAATCCTCCAGTTATTGTAGTGGTGTCATAATCTTCTCACATTCCAGAAGCCACTCCTCTGATCATGGAACACTTTTGGGGGACATTTCACTCCTAAATCTTAACAGTTTGGACTTGTTATGCAACAACCATGTGTTTTACCTATTGCATATGAAATTTATTCAAACACTTCAGAAAGAAATGATATTGATGTACAACATGATTAAAAGTCTCATTTGTTAAAACCACACAAGTGATATGAAATAACTTTAATCACTTATCTGTATTGATTGCCTACAGCATGACTAAGACTAAACTGGACATGGAAAGCCTCCTTAATTCTCAGTACATTTCCTGAGAAGAACATTTGTGTCATGCGTTTCCTGAGGGCGCACTTTATTTGTGCATTTCTGAGGCTGTAGATAATAGGGTTGAAGAGAGGTGGAATTACAGAATAGAACATAGACAGGACCATGTCCCAGATGCTGGCAGATGTGGCAGAGGGGCTTAGGTAGACATAAGCACATGAGCTGAGGAAGACCAACACCACGAGGATGTGCGGCACACAGGTGGAAAAGGCCTTTTTCCTATCTGCTCCCACTGGTAACCTGAGCACAGTAGAAAAGATGTGAATATAAGACTTGATGATGACAGTGAAACAGCCACCAGCAACAATTAGACTGGAGACAATGTTAGTGATCCAGTTGCTGAAGGTGTCAGAGCAGGACAACTTCAGCAGAGAGGGGATGTCATAGAAAAGCTGCTGGACAGCATGTGAGTGGCAGAAGGACAACCGGAAGGTGTTGGCAGTGTGCAGGGCTGCATAGAGGAGGCCACTGAGCAGAGAGACCAGCGTAGAGTGGACGCACAGGCGAGGATTCATTATGGAAGGATAATGGAGGGGCTTGCAGATGGCCACAAAGCGGTCATGAGCCATGATGGTGAGAAACATCAGCTCTGCATAGGCAAAGAAAACCACTAGGAAGACCTGAACTGCACATCCTGCCTTTGAAATGGAACTGCTGCCCAGCAAGGAGTTAATGCAGGAGTTAGGGACCGTGACAGAAATGTAGCAGGAGTCCAGGATGGACAGTTTTCTGAGGAAGAAGTACATGGGTGTGTGAAGGCTCTGGTCAAGAGTGGTGATCACAGCAATGACAAGGTTTCCCATTACAGTGACCACATAGAGCAGAAAGAAGAAAATGGTGTAGAAAACCTGTAGAAATCGCAGGTCAGAAAACTCGATGAGGAGAAAGTCCATCATCACAGTAGTGTTGAACATCTTTGCGTGTTGTCTCTTATACCTGAGAAGAAAAGACAGAAGTGCTGAACCCATGAAAAATCACAGCAAGAAAAATTCCTTCTTAACTCTTAAACTCCTGATCACAGATTATATGCATGCTTGGTGCCTGAATCTCCTAATACTTTAGGGTGATTCTCCCTAGTCTGTATGATATACTCCTTCAACCTGAGCAAATGTTTGTTGTAATTTTTTCTGTGTGTATAATTTCCAACTCCACTGACATTTATGCCACCTCCTTATTCTAAGGTTTATTATCACTTGACACATCTAATATATTTATATTTTAACATTTGGTAAATTGCAGCATCATTATAATGGTCTTATATAGAGTATCTTTACTCTCATGTTGGGTGCAAAGGTTATAAGTTGTTCACAGTTACTACGAATGTGTTGCTTGATATTTTTAAGGGAAATAAAAGTATGTTTTATTTTTCTGAAATGGGAAGAAAAATACAATTCACATTATTAAAAACATAGTTTGTCTGATTTAAACTTCTAGTTTCCACCAGAGTGTAAATCTCCTCTCTCATTGAAAGAAACATTGCCATCATACTCTGTCTCTGTCTTCTCTCTGTCTCACTCTCTCTCTCTGTCTCTCTCTCTCTCTGTCTCTCTGTTGACTGTCTGTCTGTCTGTCTGTCTCTCTGTGTGTTCCCCATGTGTGTGTGTCTGTGTGTCTGTGTCTGTGTATGTGTGCGCCTTACTGTGTCTCTGTCAGCATTAAGTTAGGGTTAGAGGAGATGCTATGAATACTAAGGAGTGGAATTACTCAGAACATGTAAAACATCACTGAAATCTCCCATTCTCATTGTCAGCAGCGTTGCTGTCATGCTTGCTTTTTCTGCATTTTCAGAGCATACACTCCTGTAGCATGCTATGTATGTAAAATTCATCCTTCAACTCTAACCTCTCAAACATGCTGAGAGTGGGATTTGGCCCCTGGGTAGTTAGAGCAGTCTCTTCTTGGAGCTCCACCCTAACCCGCTGCATCTCCGGTGGTGCTCAGGTATCTGCTGCCCTCTGCTCAATTCAGTGACTCTGTTTCCAACATGATGTGCTCATGTGTTCTATTTGAAGAGTGAGTCAGAATTTCCTTCCCTTGTATTTTTATACTGATGATGTAATTTGAAATTTATTATGTACATCTTTTACTTGCTGTTATACCAGGAACATATAGCATGTGTCTACCATGTTTTTAAGCAAGACTAATTTACCAATGGACTTCTCCCAAGCCTCTTCTGAAGCATATGTTAGGGAGACAGGAGTTCTGGGGCCTGCTATGTTCACTCACAATTAGTTAACTTCATACTTTACTCAATGAAGGCAAATGTGCTTCCCTTAAAAAGAGAATAACGATTGAAGTTATTGTACTCTTTTTGCACTTTGAAGTTGTCTTGTCATTTGTATTACAGCACATAGTTATCTAATACTATTACAGTTGTTTGAGATAGTAAAATATGCAATCATCTCTGAATCTCATGGAATTTTAATTCTACTAAAATAGACTCACATTGTTCAGTTAAATGTATGATTAAAATATTCTAATAAACTTCAGTGATTCTGTGATGAGTAAGAATTTGCACATGGACAGGAGAAAC
>RJWM01022756.1:0-33176 GCA_004363535.1 Dasyprocta punctata
GGTTTCTGCACAGCGGCCCGCTGGAAGTGCATCTGAAGCCATACTGGATGTGGAAGCCGCTTCTGCATTATGGACCGCGGGCTTGGGAGCTCTCTGCGCATCATGGGTGTTAGAGTTGTCCTCCTCTGTATACGGGACAGGGTCATCTCTGGTTTCTGACCCGCGTGGAACCTGGTTTGTGTCTGTTGAGCAGCTCCTGATGGCGCCTTGCTCCTTACTGAAGTATGTCTGCAGCCACTGTGGCACCAGATGCTTCACAGATTCTGTGAGGCTGCTCAGAAGGCCCTGGTGCCTTGGCTGCCCCTGCTGGTAAGGCTTAGTGGGCCCCCGATGGCCAAGTCGTGGGCGGATCTTTCCTCCAGCCCTGAGACCAAGGCCACCAGAGCCTGGGACTCCTCCTCCATCAGCCCCTGTCCCAGCCTGGCAGCCAGGGCAGCCTAGGTCTCCATAGCAACAGCTGCCTCTGCCGCCCCAGCTGCTGCCTCCTCCTCTTCTTGCTCCTACTGCTGCTGTATTTGACCCTCCTCTTCTTGGGATCATTCCTCCTCCTCCTCTTCTCACTGCTGTTTCTGCGACTCCTCCTCTGCCAACTCCTCCTCCTCCTCCAGCTTCTCCACCTCTGGAAACTCCTCCTCCTCTGTCAACTCCCCCTCCTCCGCCAACTCCTCTTCCTCCTCTGCCAACTCCTTCGGCTCCTTGTCCTCCAAATCCTCCTCCGCTGCCAAGCTCTCCTCCTCCTCTGCCAAGTCCTCCTCCTCTAGGTCCTCCTCTCCACCAAGTTCTCCTCCGACTCCTCCTCCTACTCTGCCTCTTCCTCCTCTTCTGCCAACTCCTCCTCTGACTCCTCTTCCTCCACCAACTCCTCCTCTGAATCCTCCTCCTCCTCTTGTACCAACACATCCTCCGCCCAGTCCTCCTCCGCAAAGTCCTCCTCCTCCACCAAGTCCTCCTCCGAATCCTCCTTCAACTGCTCCTCCTCCAACTGCTCCTCCTCCAACTCCTCCGACTCCTCTGAATCTGACTCTTCTTCCTTTTCTGCCAACTCCTCCTCTGACTCCTCCTCCAACTCTTCCTCCGACTCCTCCTCCAACTCCTCCTACTGCTCCTCCTCTTGCACCAACTCCTCCTCCGCCAAATCCTCCTCCTCCACCAACTCCTCCTCCGCCAAGTCCTCCTCCGACTGCTCCTTTGACTCCTCCTCCTCCAACTTCTCCTCCTCCGACTCCTCCTCCGAATCAGACTCTTCTTCCTCTTCTGCCAACTCCTCCTCTGACTCCTCCTCCTCCACCAACCCTGCCTCCGACTCCTCCAAATCCTCCTCCTCTTGTGCCATCTCCTCCTCCGCCAAGTCCTCCTCCTCCAAGTCCTCCGACTCCTCCTCCAACTCTTCCTCCTCTTCTGCCAACTCTTCCTCTGACTCCTCCTCCTCCACCAACTCCTCCTCCCACTCCTCTCACTGATGTTTCTGCGACTCCTCCTCGGTCCCCTCCTCCATCAAGTCCTCCTCCGACTGCTCTTTCGACTCCTCCTCCTCCAACTTCTCCTCCAACTCCTCCTCCTCCTCCTCCGCTAACTCCTCTTCCTCTCACCGCTGTTTCTGCGACTCCTCGTCCTCCTCCTTCTCCTCCTCCTGTGATTCCTCCTCGGAATCCACCTCCAGCTCCCAAGCCCATGCTGGAGTCTCGCTGGCCGCCCGCTCCCCGCCCGCCCGGGGAGGGAGGGCAGAGAGGGGCAGGCAGGCGGCGGCCTCGGGTGCAAGCTACTCACACGGAAGTCAGACACACAACACACCAAGAATTCCCACAGGGGACAGAATCTGAGCTCAGATGCTTTGGCAGCCAAGCAGGGAAGAATGACAGCTGGCGAGACAGCACCAGAACGGACGCCTCCTGTGGCCTAACGGCTGTTTCCTCTGTCGCTATGGCGATGTCTGCGAGGAGGATGCACGCCGCCCGGCCTAACTGACCAGGGCCTCGTGCGGCCTCCCTGGTCCCGCCGCCTTGTTCTTCGCTGCTGTTACAGGAAGAGCATCACGAGCATCGAGCCGATGTAAAATCGTGTGCCGTGCTCCTTCAAAATTACAGGAAAGGAAAGCTATCTGAATAAATGTGGTTACGGTTGATAATGGATATTCGCCTTTTTAATTTTCACATTCCAAAAAATTTTTAAGACCAAGCTTTCTAGCAGTATGCTTACAAGCTACTATTAGTGTGCACGCATATTTGACTACAGAATGAGCCCTCTTTGGGCATCCTCACTATTGTTTACATCATTCAAAATGAGTTTCTGAGACGTATACAAATGGCAGAGCCCACACATTCAAGTTTTGCCAGATATTAAAAGCGATTGTCAAGATGTATTTTAAAATGTAGCACAAAGAGAGAATCCTTAAAATCTGCAGTTATACTCACTTGAAAACTGTAGTTTTATTCGTATTAAAGATAACCTTTGAATATAAAACTTCAGTGAATACCGATAAGCCAGAAAGAATGCACCCACTTACAAATCCCACCATCATTCCTATTCCATGGGTTTTGCTAACTGAATGTACCTTTCTCTTCCCTCAAGTGTGGTGGCTTGTATTCATAATGATCATGTAGAAAGGCAGCTCTCCTGTGAGAGTTTTCGATCATTGGTCAAAACAAAGTTTCAACCAACTCAGTTTCAAGATCTAATTGGATTTCCTTTGAAGTTTGTGAACCTGGCCCCAGCCCATCTAGGGATTCAGACAGGTGCTGCCATGAGCTGAGGGGAGGAGGTGGGCTGAGTGGGAGAGGTGAACTTTGCAGGTGTAGTGGACTGAGAAGAGCAGACACTCGGGCCCAGAGCAGCTTGGTCCTCACAAAGTTACTCTCCTTCCAGGGTTAAAACAGCATTTTCCTTAGCTTATAGAAAATGAAGCACTTCTGAGTGGGTTCCTTTGAAACTCCTACTATCCAGAAAACTGGCCCCTTTCGAAGTTTCATCTGATATCCTGGCACTTGGCACATTCTAGTTGAGTCTGAGCTTTTGGGCCTAGTGCAGTAACTCAGACCAAACAGTGGCTTCTCTTTTTTTGACCTAATTCCCTCATTCTTTGAGTTGAATGTATACATATAATATCTTTCTGTTGTTGTTGTTGTTGTTGATTTTGGCATTTTGAGCAATTATGTCCAGGTCTTGACCCTGCTATCAAACGCTCTTAACACCAAGACACATGTGCAGCCCTGCGCCTAGTGTGTTATGTATGCATTTCTATCCTAGTCCATGATTGGATGCTCTTATATCTAAGTTAAGGCCAGAATCTTTTATCCATTCTGCTTGCAAAGCACCACACCTCTTTAATGGAAGATTGACTTTTCTTGGACAGCTGTAGACATCTGAGCGGCCATGTGTCTTTAAAGGTCTTGGTTAGGACCGGGGATAGAGTTCAGTGACAGAGTGCCTGTCTGGTGAGCACGATGTGCTGAATTCCATTCCCAGTTCTAATAAAATAAAATAAAATAAAATAAATAAATAAATAAATAGACGTTGTTAAACTGACATTTTTAAGTTGGTTTTAGTCATGTGAGGAACAAAGAAACAGCAGCAAAGTAAGGATATTACATAATACAAGATGTAGAAACACGTAAGGGAAATAGAAAGTCAGCAATACCCACATCATTAGCATGTTGGTCTAATTTTTTCAGGTCTTTTCTATGCATGCTTAGTTTTACATATCTAGATACACAGTTTTATACTTTAAATTATAGGATTTTTTTTTACCATTCTAAGTTGATTTTTAATATTTTAATGTATTGCCAAAACAGTGTACTACAGCAAATGCCAGCACGTCTGCCCCAACGCCTCCCACCAAGGTCTCCCAGATGCCAGCGTCCTGACTCATGTGATTTCTCATCATTGCTGTCATTCATGAACACGTCTCATGTTTCTGGTCCAGTACTCTGTCCGTGGCCTACCTGAACACGTGTTTCTATGTCCTGGTGTCCTCTGTTATTGGGCCCCTAGCTGGTGTGCCCCATGGCTGGGGGTCTTCACAGCACTGGCGCTGTCTGCCCCACATCTCCCTCCAATCTCTGTGTCTATTTTGTAAAGTCATAGCTTGCCTCCAAATTAGCCTGCCTTACTCTGTCAGGAAAAGGCTGTCCATAGTCAACTGACCTTAGCCCAGTACTTTTCCTTTCAACAGAAACTCTTTGTAAGAAGAGATGATAAGCAAGACCCACAGGGAGGGCAACCCAGTCACTTAGCCAGACCCTATTTCAAAATGAAAAATTAAAAAATACCAAATGGGCATATAGTTCAGTACAACACCCCAGTAACACAAAAAATCTGAACTGCTATAATATAGATGTGTGTGTACACACAGGTCAGTTTACACACATGTATTTCCTAGCTTTGTCACTGACAGGGGCTCAAATCAGTGACAAATCCACTAGTAATAAGCACCTCAGAGCAAATTTCCATTCTGAGACCATTTCTCAATACAGTGAGACAGGAAGCCGGGCTACAAGGGCTGATTGTAGGGTTGTGGCAGGGAACATTCAAGATGACTTTGGGGCATGTTAAAGCACCACAAAGTAGGCAAAGTGCTCGCAACATAAACTGAAGTAGATGTCTAATGTATACAGACACTGATGCATAACTCCTCTTAGCAAAAAAAAAAAAAAAAATGGTACAGTGTAAGTAACTGCTAAGGGGGATGCCGCTGGGTACCAGCTTAAATAAAGTGCTTAATTTGATTTTTGACTCTGATTTTTATTAATAAATTTTGGATACAACAATAACTATAATTATCCATGCAAGTGTAAATTACGTCTTCTAAATCATTCTTCATATTATCTTAAATTATATGTTTCCCAAGGAACAGCAAATTCTCTTTTCAGTGCACTGTGATGAGGACTAATTTGGACCATTTCTCCCCCAGATGGATCACGTGGTGCAGCTCACCAGAGAGGCCCAGAGGAGGATAGACTCCAGTTATCTGCTGGCTCAATGTAGTTGTGATCTTCCTGATAAAAATGTAAATAGTTCTGTAATAAGACCCTACCTGATGCTATAATGAATGAATAGTATTCTCTGGAATATGATTAAAATGCTTTAGGTTTACTTTTATCTCATGATTAGAGATGTTGAATATTTTAAAAGATCTGTTTGGCATTTTGTTTTTTAAAGAAAACAGTATCAACTCTCTCATCTGTTTACAAGTTAAATGTTTTGTTATGAATTAAGGAGTTTCTTTGTATGGTCAGCATTAATCACATACTAAATTCATGGTGTGCAAATCTTTTTCCTCTATTGTTCTTCATCACTGGACCTCCTCACTCTGCAGGCTGTTTCCATTACTAGGCATAATCTTCTTTATTTTGTATAGGTGCCTATTGATTTTATTCCTGACTTTTGTTGTGGTATTAAGAAAATTTATTGCTCAGCACAAAGACTGAATCTTTGACCTTAGAATGCTTTTTATTTTTCAGAAATACACTTTTTGGTCTTATGTTCAAATATTTCCTATAAAGTACACTGAATTTCCTATATGATGGGAGAGCACAGTCAACTTTCATATCTTCACATATCCATGTTCAGCTTTCCCAGCACCGTCTTTGAAGAGACTATGCTGTTCTCACTGTTTATTCTTGGCCTTGATGTTCATGTTGAACATTGGTTGAATAAAGGTATATGAGGTCTGTCAAAGCCTCATGGCCACATGTGTGTATATATATATTATGTATATACGCATTTATGTATGGATTTGTATTATGTTTGTATTTGCAAATACCAGTAACATATTCTTTATTCAGTTTTAATTAGTGTAGCTTTGGAATATATTTGACAATAAGAAGTGTGATGCCTCCAGCTTTGTTGTTTTTCAAGATTGATTTGTTCTTTTGGTATCTTTTGTGATTTTTTGGGATTTATTTTTCCAATTTTTTAAAACATACAGCTGAGATTTTGGAAAGATTTCACTGAATCTAAAGACCATTTTTAGTAAGTAATCCGGAGGTTTTAAAATGAAAATATGAATTTTCTTATATGTGTTAGCACAGATACTATTAAAATATACAAGTGGAGAATGAAAATCATCATGTAAATGTGGAGAAATTGTAATACTTGTATACTGCTGGTAAAAATGGAAAAAATGATACACTATAGGAAATAGTGTTAAGGCATTAAACTATTAAAGATGTACCTACCAGTCCATCTAGTAATCTGATATCAATTTATCCAATATGTTTGAATTTAGTGTATCTGTACTACCATGTTCTTTGCAGCATTATTGAAAATACTGAAAATGTAGAAATCCTGTTAATTCCCATTGATGTTGAATGGCAAAAGAAAGAATATACATATAGTGGGATCGTACTCAGTTTAGAAGACGAAACCTTATCCTGAGTGACAGCACAGACAACCTGAGGAACTTTATATCGAGAGGAATAAACCAGGAACTCAATGAAAATCATCGCTCATTCCACTGAAATAATCACATTCTTACACAAAAGTAGGATGCTACTTGTGTGAGGAGCTGGGAGAAGGAGGAAGCAGAACCTCAGCGAGGAGGCTGAGCATGATCTCGAGGTCTGGGCGCCGCGCTGTTCCCGTGCTCAGCAACACCGCGCTGCACGCCCAGGATCCTGAGAAGACCGCGCTCTTGGGAAGGGTTCTGACCGTCAGGGAACGGGGAGGTGGCCAGTGGTCCTTTCCAGGTTCTTGCTGTCTCATTCAAAGATCTGAATGATACAAACAATGAATGTCAAGTTCAAAATAAAATAAGAAGAAAAAAAAAAAGGAAAACAAATGCGAAAAGATGTCTTCAAGTGGAAGAAGCGCTTTGAATAAGGAGAAGATCCGCCCCGCATGCAAGGCAGCCACTGCACGAGGGAGAGGACGGTGGTGAGGAAGTCTACAGTACAGTGTTTTCTATCTTCTTCTGACATCAGATCCCGGTATTACAACACGATTGAAAGCTGCTAGGCGCCTGCACAACCGCTGTCATTTGACAGCACTCCTTGACTGACAGATCAAATCTGATTGTGCAGCCAGCTTGCCCTGGCCTAATCTCCTGTCACATTATTGTACCAATTAAAACCCGAACAGAATTTAGAAAGACCTACAAGAAAAGTAATGCATGATTTAGCCCTGCAAAAGACCTGCTAGGACATGAGTCACATTCTTACATTGAAGCTCTGACAGTGGATTGCAAATCCTCTCAGGACCAGCTCTCTCATTTTTCAGTAGAATGACCTACTCCATATTGCAGTCAATCAGCATAAATGATAAATTTTAATGTGCAAAATCACAAGGTATTAATTTCAGGCAAGAAAAAATGGAATCTCTTTGATTCAATTTCATTATACTAGTGATTCGTTCAAATTTAAAGACTATGGTGTGAAAATGTCCAAATACTTTTGCTGTGGTCTCTCAATCATTAAGGTATTTATTATACGTATTAAAATAAATTTTTCAATTGGATCTCTGGGTCAATATCTGGGGTACAGTACTTTCATAGCTTTCTTTTAATAGTAGTGTGATTTCATTTGTTTATTGTCTTGACGTATGTTTCATTGTTAACAAAAAATACCTTCTTTTAGATCATGAATACAAATTATTTGTAAGTCTCTGAAATCAGTTTTTATTCTTCCGAAAAAAGCATTTCATCTATAATGTGCTGAAAGAAAAACTACCACCCCATAATAATGAGAGCAAATCTAGTATTTCATTGTGTTTCTAGAATTGAGGTTTTCAGTAACAAACAGGTGACTTTTTAATATTTTTGTAGTTGATGTTGTATTTACACACCTCTCCTAATTGAGAAAAATTATGACAATACTAAGGAAAAACTCTGAAATTAAATATCATTGTGTAATTTTTTAAATTTTAGCAAAGGGCTCTAAATAAATTTACCAAGTGAAATTTATCTCAGAGTTATGTTAGAAATGCCACAATCAGTTATATGTTTAATAGCCAAAATTAAACTTCCAACAAAAATATACTCCAAAGTTATTTCAAAGATTCTGAAAGTAAACAGACCAAATAATTTGAGAAATATATGATATCATCATTAAAATAAATTTGAAAAAATATAGTGGTGCAGTGAGCTAGTGAGGTCAAACACGGGCAACTTGTGTTCCATATATTTAGAAAGAAAACTCAATATAAATTGGCAGAGATTTCATTTGCAGAATAGTGAGTTTACCTCAGGTTACTTCTCCTGTTCTATTTATGGAAACAGCTGTTGGGGGTGGGGGCATAATATGGTTTCTCTTACAATCCCATATGATAACCTCAAATGTAAGTGTAAAATCTCGTTTTCTATGATTTGCAAATATTTTAAGATTAAATTTTGAACAATTTTGTCTCATTTTGAACCCACATGGTCTCATGATATAAACTGGTTTGCTTGCACTTTAACAATAAAAATGGGGGGCATTTCATGTACGCTGTGGGAAATCAAGGATGATTACTCAGACACACATTTTTCTTTATAATATTTCTGGATTTAAACATTCATATAGTCACCTTTGTGAATTTTAATGCCATCTAATAACAGACAGTAGAAAATCAAACAAAAAATTGACACCAAATCCATTCATATAAGCAGCATTTTATTTTAGCATAATAAATTCAGCCAACACACAAATTAAATCATTTCTTCCTTTTATTTCTACAGCTAAGTCATCCATGTATGACAAATGTCTTTATCAATGATTGCTTTGTGCCTACTGATGAAATCATTACACCACTCAGAAAAACATACATGTGGATATGGTTCAATGAACTCTAAGGCAAAGGAAATTCCCCCTTAGAACCTATAAATGAAAACTGAAATGGAAAGATGGTCACCAGATTTGGATATATGCAAGGTTCATTTGAAAAGACCATGAGTGAAATCACAATGTTTATACTTTTGGGTTTCACTGAAGATTTGGACTTCCAAATCGTGTTATCTTTGGTATGTCTTGCAATCTATCTTTTTACTCTGATAGAAAATCTGGGAGTAGTTGTACTTGTTATTGGAGATGGGAGGCTTTACAACCCAATGATTGCTGCTACTCTAGTGTTATCACTCCAAATATGTTGGTTAATTTCCTGTCAGAAAATAAATCTATTTCATTTCATGGATGTGTAGCACAGATGCTTGACTTCATTAGTCTTGGAAGCACAGAATCATTTCTCTTGGCAGCAATGGTTTATGACACCTATGGAACCATCTACCACCCACTCCTGTATCCTGTGACTCTGTCAGCCAGAGTCTTCATGACTCTCATCTCTGCTTCCCATATTGGTGGCATTCTGAGGTACATACTGTGGCCACATTTAGCCTGTCCTTCTGTGGTTTCAATGGAGTTAGGCACGTTTTCTTTGACATCCCTCCTCTCCTCACTATCTTCTGCTCTGATACTCACACCAACCAGCTTCTACTCTTCTACTTGGTGGGCACCATTGAGGTGGTCACTATCCTGATTGCCCTGATTTCCTATGGCTTCATCCTGCTGGCCATTCTGAGGATGCATTCTGCCGAAGGGAGGAAAAAAGATTTCTCCACGTGTGGCTCCCAACTGTTAAGAACTGGAGTTTCCATTTATCATGAGATGATCCTCTTCATGTACATGAGCTCAAGTTCCAGCTATGCCTTGGTGCACGACATGGTGGTGTCCATAGTCTATACTATTCTCATTCTGATAATGAACCCCATCATCTACAGTTTGAGGAAAAAAGATGTCAAACAGGTCATGCAAAGACTCTTTACAAGTTTCTTTTCTGTAAATGAGGTACATGTATGGAATCGAGGCAGCCTAATGTTGAATCTATTTTCCTTGTTTCTGAGACTGAAAAAGAAAATCTCCTGCTTTTAATAGTGCTACGTTCCCTCAAAATTTTCCCAATAAAATATTTATCAGTTTTCCAATACAGCTTTTTTCAAATGTAAACTATTTGTGTCACTCATATCATGATCACTATGTTCATAGATATCAATACTAAATATTCTTTAATAGCAATATACAATTGTTAGTTGCATTACTTGATTTTGCATGGGTAGATATATCTTCACTTTATTTTTACTAAATCTTAAGAACTTGTTTTAACTGTACTTGCTCATTTTGGGGCCTTTGTCAAAGATCTGACCCCCACAGATATTATTTTTTCCCTCTACCCACACATGTGAAGATCCATCCTATGTTTTGTACATGCTTGTTACCTTATTTTGTTCAATACATGTGGATTCATTGCATTATCATCATTTTGCCACTTCACAATCACAGAAATTGATTATGTATCTGCTCCACATACCTCAAAACAAGTTGTAGTAGTCTTTAATATTATGCAGGACAAACTTAAAATCTGGAAAAAAATAATGAACATTTAACTAAGAATATGAGCGAAAACACATTAGCTCAGCAAACATAGAGAACAGTATGGAGATATATAAAGAAAGCCAATCATAGGACCCAACAACACCACTGCTTAGGATGTAGCTAGAAAAATCAAAATCAATCTACAAGAGATATATCTAGTGTCACGGTCATTGTATCATTATTCACCATATTTACTTCAGAAATAACCATACATGTTGAAGACAATAGATATATACAATAAGAACTCTTCACCCTTTAACATGTACAAGATTCTTTTCTTTGGGACAGTACAGTTTAATACAAAGAACATTATGCTAAATGAATTCAGTCAGAGAAAGGAAACTTGAAGACTTGATCTCCCTAGTCTATCTAACAGAAGATGAGCTCGTAGATATATGGACAGAAATAGTTTCTACCAGTGTCCGAGGGACTGAGCATGGGGAGAAGGGTAAAGGGAGTTCATGATCAAAGCATAAAAGCTTTCAATGAGAAAAGAGAAAAGATGCTTGCTGTGTGAATTCTCCAGAAATATCCTACTTTAAAACATAGTGCTCAAGAAAATTTTTGTTTTAAAAGTTACATTTGAGATATGAGATTCACACTGAAATGAATAACTTATATTCCTCAGTTTCTGAGCTCTCAGAGGCTCAGGTACCTCCATTTCTGATCTTAGCTATGTCAGCGTGCCCCTGCCCTCTTCAAAACCCATCACTAGCTTCTGAAGTCCTAGGAGTGGTGGAGGGGCACCGTGCTGAGAGTCAAGTTGCAAACATGTCTATTGTTATGATGCCTAGTAAAAGGAAGAACATGAAAATCATATTTTCTATTTCTCTGTTTCCATCTCACACTTCCAAAATAGGAGAAGCCTTTCACCAGACTTTCTGGAGGCTGAGTTCTTCCCCTCCTTTGTGACATCAGTTCTCTCCCAGCTTTTCCAGGGGTGAGATGAACCATATTTGCTTCTCAGGCTCCTCTGATTTTGAGAAGGAGGCTGACAGGAAAGCACGATGTCTATGTATTCTGTGTTAAGACCTGATCGTGGCCCAAGTGCCTAAATTCCCAGCCTTTCTCCTGGATGGATGAATGGATGCCCAATGTGTGTGTTCGGCCTTGGTTACTCTTGATGCCTCCGAGCACAGCAGAGGGACTGAGGCGCTCGGGGTCTTTCTTCCCTGTCTTTTTCTCCTTTCTACACAGAGGCAGAGGAAGTGGGGATTTCTCAGATGGCTCCTGACCTAACAACTGTCTGACATAGGAAGGAAAAACAGGAAATTACCACTGTCAACTAGTTCCCTTGGCTGAACTGTGCTTTCCTTTCTTCTCAGGCTGCGTCTCTGTTAGGAATCCAGGTGAACACTCCTGAGAGTGTGCTGTGGTCTTTCTCTTCCTGTGTGCAGAGCAGAAGTTCCCTCCTCAAGAGGCAGCCATTCACTCAGTGCCATGTGGATTAATTCTGTTGCCTATCTTTTATATGCCAGTGTGCCTGAATTTAGCCTGGTTCCTGGTTTACTTAAGTTGCAATGGAATAATTTCCTATGCTTTCTCTATCTTACTGAGAGACAAAGTTACTGAAAAATAAAACATCTTCCAAGATCATCTGGATGGAAAGTAGTCACCCTCAAATTACTCTGAGAAATGAAATATGAAAACCATGTAAGAAGCTAAATCTGAGACACATTCGTTTTTCTTAACATATTTTTGTTTTAATGCATTCATATTTTAGTAAGTTAAATTATATCATGCTATAAATTGTTTTTCAGGGTCTGATCAAATGGAAACCTCCCCAGGAAATTTCATCTAAAAACAATGGAGGAAGGAACAGAGAAAACATGACAGAGAGTGTACACCTTCCCTTACAGTCTGGTAATCACAGGGCACCCTTTTAATGGGCATTGAGATCCTGCTGCATTTGATCATCCTCTGGGCACTGTTTCCTAGGAAGATTCCTTGGCCTGATACCAAGGGCAAAATGTCAAGCACTCAGGAAACGAAAGATGGTGCCTATTCCACTAGAGTCCACACACTGAAAGCCAAAATCACTTCATCTTCTCTTGAGATGCTCTAAACTGTTGCTCGATTATATTTGTTTACTTCTTAAATTGACACAACTGCATTCATTTGCAAAGACTGTTTACATTCAAGTGATCAAGTAATAAGTTTGGATTTTGGTGATGGAGAAAACATTTCCAGAGACATATTTATTTAATGAATGACTATAAAGGGTGGAACAATAAAATGTTCACAAGAAGGTATTTTATAGTAAGATGTGGTCATGGAAGTGAGGTGTATTTATTAGAAAATAATAGGAAAAAATTCAATGAAGAAAATGAAGGAATTCTTGTTAACATTTTGTTTACATAGCAGTTATTTTCCCAATTATTTTCCTTAGCACCCACAATGCTTATTTAGATGTGTACTTAAAACTTGATATAATATTATAATGCAGCATATTCAGTCTCATCCTGATATTATAACTAAAACATTATAAACTAGCATGATGTATGTTAGCTTTTTCTTAATCAACACCTCCCAGTGTGGTATATTTTATGGTTACCTTAGCATTCACTAAGTGAATGAGAGTTCACAACGGACAACCATGTATTTTGAGGCCCCACAGGAGTAGGATACAACTTCCATTCTACTTAACAAGTGTTACCTGCTTCTTCAAGCTATACATGTGGGATGTGTTTTACTGTTTTATGATAAAGCATCCTGTTTTCATTTTAAAAAATAAAATAATCAAAAGTCAAAGATAAACCATGGATCTAACATAAGTTTTGTCATGAATTCAGTGGACAAAAATTTGATTTGTTGAAATATTGTTATGAAAAGAATTTAAAAAATTAAAATAGAGCAATAAAACATATTTCATTCAGTGTTATCTGTCCAAGATAAGGAAGCAAACTTAGGTTTGGAAAAAGTACAAGTAAGAATCAAGGAACATCGATATTGTGAATCTTCCATTTAAGTCATGAAAAATCAACTGCCGTGTAGAGAGAAATGTGACTGTCTTAGGAAAAGGGTTCATGTCTGGAAATTTGAAGAGAAAATTTGTTATGTTGGATAAGAACTACTATTCAGCAACACATTGTTCATGGTTTGTGGAAAGCCAAAGCTATTGATCCACATTATTGTTTACACTGAGATGAGCTAACCCTAACTCTAAGTTTCAGCCAAAGCAGAATCTAAGGGTAAATTTCAAAGCCAATAGCTCCTCTGTAGGTACTGCAACATGCTACAAATAAGAATTTTTGTACTCAAGATTTTCTATCATTGAAACACATTCAGGCCATGAAAAGAGTTGCTTATGATGGCAGAGAAATTCTTCTAACTACTGTTTTACAGTAGCAACCCAAGCCACAGCAATGATTTAAAATTCCTGTCTGTCAAAATCATAGAGTTTAACTGCTAGATCATCACATTTTAAACTCCCACTTTTATTTACCCCCTATTATTTTTTCATTCTCTCTTTGCCTCACTCTTTGTCACAATGTCACTTTTTTCTTTTATGTTTGATCAAAGAATTGAATGCTTGTTTGTTTATTTTATTTTCATCTTTGAATGACATGTATACAAATTTATGAGATAGATTATGATAATTTGATTCACGAGTCTGAGTATTGATCCATTCAACTTAAACTTTCATCATTACTTTGTGGTGAATAATTTGCTACTTTCATTTTTTGATAAATAATAATTAATGTTTGAAAAAATTACAGTGTTTTAATTGGTAAGTGGTAACATTTTATTTCCTTAATTTTACTAGGCTGAATTTATTCATTTATTTTTCTAATATATAGTATAGTATCTGCTTTTCTTACTTTTATTTTTTTATTTTTTTTTCCTGGGATCGAACTCACAACCTTGACCCTGCCAGGCAGGCGCTTGGGTCACTGAGCTAAATCCCTGGCCCTATTTTTTGAGACAGGGTCTCACTACACAGTTCAGGCTGGCCTTGAACTCACTTTGTAGCCCAGGCTGGTCTCAAACTCACAATGATCCTCTTGCTCAGCCTCCCGAGTGCTGGGATTAAAGGCATGCGGCATGCGCTATCACGCCCAGCTTGCTTTTCTTACTTTTGATGTGCTTCTGGGTATTAAAATATATTCCATTTATTGTGTGCATGTCTCTTTTTCACTTAGGTGTTTCATGGTACTAACATATATTTCAATTTATTGAATGGGCATGTCACTTTATTTCTTACTTAAATGCTTTGGTCTGGTTTTGTACTATTCTTGCATATTGCATATTAAGCAGGTTTTCCATTTATGTGGCTAAGTATAATTTGAATTTCTGAATTTGCTTAAACTACATATTAGCTAACAGTTTTTTGTTTCTTTCTGAAAAATTAATTATTCATCCTTTCCCATTGTGGATACAAAATATGGTTTATTTCTACAAAGATTTGTAAACTTGTAGAAATTATGGAAATCTTCTAATTAACTGCAATAAATAATGCATAGATCTGGAGACTTTTCAAAACGTGATATGAATATCTGGCTGTGTCAGTTGTAATTGTCTTAGATGATAGATAGCCATCAAGGCAAGAGAAAATACAAAAATAAGTAACACAGCATACTAGTAGCTAAAATGTACTAAAATTGAAAAAAAACGACTTGTGAAAGAACACAGTAAATGTTATTCAGTATTTGTAGCAAGAGGAAACAATGAGAATCACTGTGGTCAAAGCAGAATTCAGTGACAACGTGTTAATTAAGCAAATAGTTGAAAGAGGCATCTTCGTTTGTGGCGTGAAGATTTTGAAAAATAACAAGGAGGAATATGTAGCAAGAACTTCATTTTCTGGTTATGGTGGAACAGGGACTTTGAATACAAACAATAGGTATTTATGGTATGCCGCGTCCTTCTCTAGCCATGTTCTGTTGACAAGGTCCAAACATGGAAGAAGATAGACCTTCAAGGAGGACGTCTTCTAAGAAAAGGCCGCAGCATAAAAATTGGCTTTGCGGGAATGGGTTAACATTTCTGGGGAACTATAACGTTAACTTGTACTCTGATCCAGTTTGGAGGATTTCTTCTATTTTCTTTCCAGTGCACCAAATCAGTAAACAAACTATAGAAACTCCCTAAGAACAAAGGGATAATCAATGAAACATTTTTTCTTACAATTGATGATCTGACATTTGAATAGGACTAACGAGATTAAGATCAGACCAGAAGTTTGGGAGCCCTTAAAGACAATGATAATGATCAGTTGGCTGGGGCTGTCTGGGAGCCTCCCTACAGAGATGCTAATGTATTGCTATAGAGGTGAGATGGATAACACATTCTTGCAACTGCAGGAACATAATGGGGAGATAAGGGGGTTAATTTAGGGCTAGGTATATTCTTATGTTTTATAGGCTTTTAGATAAGGACACCATTAGAGAGTACTTGTTAATAGTACAAACACACTTCTAGGCTTTTAACTAGGTATAAATTTTATGACTATGCTAACTAATCATATGACTATAGAAACCATGTTATTGTAGAGACATTCATTGCTTTTCTTTTTTTTTCTTATCTAAACTTCCAACCCTGGCCAAAAAGGGGGTATATAACACCTTGTTTGAGCTTACAATAAATGAAGCAGATTCACACAGTCTCTGAGCTGTTTGTGTGTCTGTTCTCCACGCGCCAACGCTCAGCCCACTTTTGGGGACTCTGTGGACCTAGCCCGGCTGGACCGCGGCAATGGTAGTATGTGCTATGAAAAAAATAAGAAATAAAAAAGGGGGCAGTACAGAAGTGTAACTATTTGCTTTACTTTTGATACAAATCTGTTTCTTAGGAATGGGTGATTTTTCTGTGACTGTGCCAGAAAAAAAGCTTCAGTACATAAGGATCCAAATCCTTTTTAAGAGTTATATTTACTACTGTAGTTCTTCATTCTTCTGATTGGTTGACCAAAATGGATTCACACATCTTTATTGGAAAAAGCAAAATTTGCAAACAGAATCTACATGCAGAATTTCTCTAAAACTAAAGCAACCCAATTTTCAGGCACACAACACTGTTGGTACAAGATTTTGTAGTAATGAAAATTCAACAATTTAGAATCATAGTTCCTTCAAATTAATTTTCCAGGTCATACTATTTTAAGAGGACTTTCTGGAAGAAGGAAATAACCTAAATACAATATTACTGCATATTCCTATATTATAATATTCAAAAAATTTCCAATAATGCATGTTCATGCTTTAGACTTTTCATTGACACCTGACTTCCAAAACTGTTCAAGAAATGTTTTTGTCAGATTTGTCATCTAGCCTATCAGTGTTTTGTTGTTTTATATTAAACATGATATACATTACCTAGGTAATGAGAAAGGAGAATGACAAACTGGGATGATCTCATTTATACTTAAAAATCTGGTTAGTATTATTAACAAATTCATCAAGCATTCTTATTCAGGTACCTTTAAAAACTTCAAGAATCATTTATTTTATGTAATTCTCATAGAAATAAAATGTTGGAGAATGCCAGTTTCACATTTGCTGTTATCTTTTAGTTTGATATAATATGTAGAATAATGAGATTATTCAACATTCATTTTAATAACGTTTCATTCACCATGACTCAGTTACTTTTTCCCTTTAGAATTTAATTTGAAGTTCATTGTTCTCATGCACCTTCTCTTTAAGCACTGAACAGCTTTATTTTATTGTAGTCATGAAATTTAATAAGATTTAGATCTATTAATATGCTACTGTCAAGTTCCTGAGAGTGGTATCTCTGAGATTGAAAGTGTACCTGGGACATGAAGTTCACTTAAAAAATTCTTAAGTGGAGAGTAAATGAATCAAAGAGATATACTTGTCCTTATATGCTTGTGTTGATTAATGTTTTTATGTTTGTACTTTTCTCTTTATCTGTTCTCATTCCTATCTCTGCTTCGATCCCTTTATGAATATTTTATTGTCCAATTACTAACACAACTCCCTTTTCCATACCCAATGCTAAACTCTTTACTTTGGTGGAACACGTATGGGAGTTCCAAGTAGGAAAATTATTAGGGATCAAACTGTATCTCCACAAAGTACATCTCTTTGGCAGACTGAGACTTTGAAAGTAAGTAATTGTGAAGAGCCTTAGAAACAATATCTCTCCAGCACTCAGGAGGCTGAGGTAGCAGGAGCATTGTGAGTTCAAGGATGGCTTGGGGTACAACATGAGCAAGGCTGGGCTGAACTACGTAGTGTGATCCTGCCTTGAAAAAAATAGGGCCAGGAGTTTGGTTCAGTGGCCTAAGCACCTGCCTGGCAGGCGTGAAGTTGTGAGTTCGATCCCCAGTACTGACAAAAAACCAAACCAAACAAAACAAAACAACAACAAAAAGGAAACAGTATCTCTGTACCCTTACTCTAGTAATATTTCTCCGGATCTACTTTCACCCTCAAAGCTAGATATATAAACTACCATTCAACTTCTTAAGGTCATGCACAGTAAAACTCCTCAAATAATGTATAACCTGGAAATAGCTCTCTGGCCTTCTACCACCATGTCTGTGTACAAGCTGTACTTCTTGTGAAACTATATAATCTAATCTTCATTCTAGAAGGGTTTTGAAGTTACCCAAGGGAAAGAAATGTTATACAGAGAGGCCGTGGAGTAAGTGAGACCATATGATGTCCTCTGTCAGTTTGATTATCATTCCAAAATTACCTTTCTTCTAATGCCAATTTTTATAGTGCAACCCATTGGTAATTGAGTATTTAGACTAAACAACTTTCCTCATTACTTTGGTTCTTCATTTCAAAGTTCCATTCATCATGTAAAACTAAGAACTTGCAGCAAAATTAGTAGTGCATAAAATGACATTTGTTTTAGTATATATTTGGATATATGCATAGGATATATTTTCATTACTTTCATCTGATTACAAACTTTATCTCCCCCATTCTGAGATATACTTCCTCAATTCAGCAAATTGAGTTTCTAGTTTCCTGTCTTCTCTGACTCATTTATCTTTAAAGTGTTAATGTAAAAAGATACTTGCGATATTTAACTGAGAACGGCTTATTTTTTTAACATAATGGTACCCTGAACCATCCACTTGACATTTTCTCATACCTAGATCCAGTGGTGTTTCTCTTTCTAATTGAGGTGAGATCCTGCATACCTTTTTCTGTATTGATTTTACTAGCCTACTCTCCCATAATAAGTGCAAGAAGGCAAGTCTGTCTCTCATCCTTGCCAACATTCATTGTTTTTGTATTAATATCTGTGTATTTCAGGCAGCATGTAAAGTTAGACTATAGTATACTATGAAGAGTTTCTTTTTTATCATGTTTATTGGCCTCTGTTCCTGGGTAAGGAGAATTTTCTCTTATAGTTGCAATGAATGCTTTTTCTATACCATTGACCTGTAGTTTGTTGTGTTACTGAGTCTTCACTTTGTTCTTTTAGATTTTCAAAGAGCTTTCAATCTTCTCATGCCTTCTTATTCTTTATTCTCATTGTTACTGGTCCAACACTTTCAATTTCTCATTTAATCATGATATCTTCCTTGAAATTCATCAAACTATTGTTGAGACTTTCAGTTGAATTTTTCATGTGACTATTTGAGCAGTATCATTCAGGTTTTCATAGTTGTTTTCCAGAATTTCCATTTTTACTGAAGCAATCTATCATATATTGTATCATTACTACCTCCTAGATTCATTCTTCTATTATATCATCTTTAATCTCATTAAATATTTAAGTACGTGATTAAATCAGCTCCTTATTTACATCATGTTTAACAAAAATGATCATTTTTGCTGTCACATTTTAAAATTCTTTGAGATTTCTTCTACTGCAATATCAATGGAGTCATGTTTTGGAAAGAATTACAAAATTTGCGAAAGCATACTCTTTCTGACATCTGTTTGGGTCTGTGTGTGTACTGAAGTTTGAGAATCAGTGTGAATGAAGAGTGGAAGACTTATTATCTGGTGATCTCTTGAGTAAGTGGCCTTGTCCTTTTGAAGGGTTTTTGACAGTGGGTATCTCAGCAAGAAAACATACAGACAATCCTATAGTAATCAACTTTGGTACAAGATTGAACTCTTTGCACTCTTTTTGAAGACAGAATAGCCACCTAAGATGTCAACATCTGAAGAAAAAACACATATCAACATGTAATTTAAATCTTCTTTGAAAATTTCTGCAAGTGTTTCACTACCTAGAAACAGAAAGGGAACATAATAAGCTGGGACAGGCTAGGGGAAAAGTACACCTTACTGAGAATATTTATGCATAACAAAAAAGGAAGGAGGGAATATTTGGAAGATTATGAGAAGACAAAGAATTTAAAAAAGGAAAAAATATAAATGAAAAGTGAGAAAAATAGAAGTTGAACTCAATGTAAAAACAAGTCTATGCTTGTATCTGATAGAAAGTTACATAGCGGGAAGGGGGTGAGTGGCAGGGAAAGGTCTCATTTGGTTTTCTGGCTAATCCTGACTGGGAAGAGTTAAAGCTTTACTGGAGGAAACAGGGAACAAGACAAGGGAGGGCTGAAAACAGAGCACAGGGTCAGCCAGGCAGATGCCATAGCCAGGACAGCCACCCCTCCCCTCCTCCAGGTAAATGCAATGACATTGAAAGGCAGAGATTTCTACATAATTCTTACGTAGTACTAATCTGTATTTATTCTCACACTAGTATCAATATATTAGTGCACTTCACACTTGATCACTGACTCCAACTTCTTTGCAAGTTTCCTCCTGATGACAAAAGCTAATACACTTAGGATTGTGCACTTAACAAATGAAGCCCCAGGTTAGTATTTTAGGGCCTGGGATCTATCAATGACATTGCGCAGAACCAATCAGATTCCAGGTATGGAACTGGGAAGGAGAGTCTCTATCATTCTGAATAAAGGAATCTGAAGACAAATGTCCTCAGATATTAGCCTTTTTGAAGCCCCCTAACCACATCTTATGGGGTAGCTTTCAGTCTCTTGCTTTCTTGTCAAGAAAGTGACTTTGTTTTTCCTTTTAAACTTGATTCCCTTGATTCCTAGTGGCTCAGTTTAAAATCCCACTGACTGCTCAGTACAGTGACACTGCAGTGCACATCACCAGACACAACAGTAAGGAAACAGCCCTGGCTATGAGGGTCTTGCAGGGGAGATATTAGAACCTCTAAATATGATGCAAGGGAATATTATAACTCCAAACTGTAGATATCTGAAATGCTGAGTTCATGTTGTCAAAAAATTGAAGACTGAATTCTGGGAACACTAGAGGTTGGGAGTAGCAAGATATTTATTGAGAGGATACAAAGCACCTATCAGGCAAATAGAAAGAGTATCAAATGTTTAGTCTGGGGATCACACTCTACAGGAAAATGTTAGAGAGCAATACCCATGCGAATGCAACACGGGTTATATTTATGATCAAAAAAGAAGAGTACGATTATATTTGCTTATATAATAGTGATCCAGTGGAGAAATAAGTCATGTAACAAGCATGCATGGAAAGAACAAAGTTTTTTTTTCAGAAAGTGATATTTCCAGAGGTCTTGGTCACCCACCTGGGTGAATGAGGTATGTCTAGGTTTCAGTTGGCCTAGTTTTTGTCTTTCAAGAAAGTACAGAGGCCTGATTATCTCATCTTTATTGTGAGGACTTGTCTGTAACAGATGTGTCTCTGGCCACAGAGCTCTCCAATGCTTATGTGCTGCTTATTTTAATCTGAATGTCTCTGATAGAGCAATAGATTATAATTTCTTAATGCAATAACTTAATGTAAATGCTTTCTGCCCAGTGTAATGCAGACAATAAGTGAGCTTAAATTTAATAAAAATTAAAGAATCTTTTTAACTGAAATACTGTCTATGAAGTGATACATTTAATTGATGTTTGCCCACAAAAACTGATTGAATATATTTTCTAAATAATAAAAATATGTATAAATGAGTGTGAAACTATGATTATAAAAATACTGGAGAGTGGAAATTTGAAACTGGGAAGATCCAATAAGTACAAGAAATTACTGACATGTACGTGATGAAATAGCCCCAAGAATACACTGAAGTATAAATATCTATTAAATTCTTATCCCTAATCACAACAAAATACAATCAGGAGTATCTACAAATATAGATTCCTGAAAAGGGAGATATTGCATTTGGAGTAAATAAAGCTTTGAAGCAGTATTGATATAGTAAAAGGCATAATTTTGTCACCAATTTGGAAGTCTCAGTAATATAGTACATTTTAAAATATTTGAATAAAATAATTAAAAGTCTTACATTATTAAAACATTGAAAAATCTTAATTTGTACAATAGAGATGTTGCATCAGACCCACAAAATAATGAAATATTTTTTTACAAGAAACAACTTAAATTTCAAAAGCATGCATGACATTTATAATCACATATTTGGAGTAAAAAATCAACATGATAATTCTCACACAAGTTTAAATAAAATAGTTTACTTGGAAAAAGGAACTGTATGCTCTAAAATAATCTCTACATACCAAAGACAAATTTTAAACTGATATTATAAATACAGAGGTAAAACATTTTTTAAAACTAAGGAGATTTTTATCCCTCTACTGATCTACTCTTAAGGAATGCCACATATTCTAAATTAATTGTCAAGTCTACCCTTTACAACAGTTTTATTTTTAAAAGTATAACAGAAGAGGCAAACATGATAAACATTATTTTTGAAGAACCCTAAAAACCTGAGTACATCAGGAGAAAGGCAAAGAATTTCTTTGCATGTATAGAAAGGAGAGGCTTTAGCACGGCTCACAGGAAAACACCTAACAGTTATTACTGCACACAGGTTTTTAAATTGGTAAACTGACATTTCTGGTAAAAAGTGCTCTGCAGTGAGAGTCTGACTATTGTTCATAGAGTGAGAACTTGATTGACTTGCAAGATACAATTATGCAGATAATTATGCATAAAACTTTAAAGTGAATAAAGAAAGCAGCAAATATTATAAAACAAATTACAGAAAAATTATACTAAATGTGTAGAGACATATTCATAGCCACTCATCTAGTAGAACTGCACAAAACCATCAATAATTAATACAATGTTTTCCTTTTTTCTAGTAACTTTCATTTTTCAAAATGTCTTCAACATTAAGATGTATCACAATCCTATAACTTAATTCTAATCCAATATTTACCTTTATTCTGAATGCAAAATTGGGAACTCCTAGCTTGTTCCTTTGTTATTGAATTTTTGACTATTATGTTTACAAATTAACAAAAAATTCACAAAATATGAAGAAATATTTTTCTAAATATTGTAGGAATGTAAGACATCTGATGATAGTAGATAGTGTTCGTTGCTATTGACTTAAAGTTTTACATCTATCTTCTGATCAAACAGACATGCAATTACTACGTATGTGGTACAACTGGTTAATTTCAGTGAATTAGTGTGACTTATACCCTGGAAAGTCTGCAGACATAGAATCTAGTTGCTGGCATCTTGATTTTAAGACAGTTCTAAAAATACTGTTACTATTAATCGCTGTTAAAAATAGAATGACTTGAGGAAACGTATATCATTTACACTATAAAATTCTCTGAAATTATAGCATGCATGAATACAGTATGATGTACTTTTCAACACAACACAATGTCTCATTTTGCAAATTAGTTGTGTTGAAGACAAGACACATGTAATTTACTGACACATTTAAAACATATCTTGTGATTACCAGAAGCAATATAAATGTCTAAAAATACATGCCTGGAAATGTCCAGTATCATGTTTACCAACTGAAGGACAGCTTCAAAGGAAAACACAAGAAAAAATAATCTTTTTTTTTCAACAGACTAAAGACTATCCCACTTAAAGAAGGAAAGAACAAGTGTCAGTGCTTATTTGCACTGTTATTTTAATTGTCTGGAGCCTCCTAATTTCTGCAAGAAATGCTGTCTAAGGACAGCATTTTTCACATCTTTGTTTCTGAGACTATAAATGAGTGGATTCAGCATGGGGGCCACAATAGTGTAAAACACAGAAGCCACTTGATCCTTTCCCAAGGAGTAGGACTCCTTCGGTTTTAAATAAGTAAAGATCAGAGTGCTGTAAAAGATGGTGACTCCCAGGAAATGGGAGGCACAGGTAGAGAAGGCTTTTTTCTTTCCTGCAGTGGAGTTAGTTTTCAGAATAGTGGAGAGAATGGACACATAGGATGCAGATACAGTGATGAGGGACACTACTAGGGTGGATCCACCAAAAATGAATACAATGACTTCAACCCCATAAGTGTCACTACAAGACAGGGCAAAAAGTGGAGATGTGTCACAGAAAAAGTGCTGGATAACATTGGAGTTGCAGAAATACAATCTGCTTATACAAACCACAATCACAGTAGATTCCATAAAACAAATTGTATATGAGCCAGCAAGCAGGGCATGGCACAGTCTTCTGGACATAATGATTGGATAGTGTAGAGGGCTGCAGATAGCTACATAGCGATCATAGGCCATGGAGGAGAGAAGAAAGCATTCAGTGTCAGCAAAGAGTATAAAAAAGAGCATTTGAGTAAAACATCCCAAGAACGAAATATGGTTGGCAGAAGTTAGTAAGGTCTGTAGGGTTTTTGGGGTGATGACACTCGAGTAGCTGAGGTCAAGAAATGACAGGTGAGTGAGAAAAAAGTACATGGGGGTGTGAAGCAGGGGATCCAGGCAAATGATCAGTATCATCCCTGCATTCCCCAGCACCGTGACCAGGTAGATGAGGAGGAAGAGCAGGAAGAGGACCAGCTGCGTCTCTTCAGAATCCGTCAGCCCCAGGAGGATGAAATCAGAAAAATGTGTGATGTTCCTTCTACTCATTGCATAGTCTTTTTAACTATTAAGATATGACAGTTCATACTTAGCTTGAATGACTGAGAACAACTTTTGTTCATATGAATGATCCACTATTTATTATAATTAGTTCACTCTCTCTAGAAATCTACAAAACCTTTGCTGAGTATGAGATGAAAATCTCAATTTCAAAATAAGAGGTTATGGGTGTAAATTGGCATATATTTCTGATATAATAAGAGTTATAGCCTATGGAATTAGTTGGAATTTGACAGCATCCTAAGGGCTTCCTTTATTAAAACATCTAATCCACATATAAATTTTATGCCATAGTCCCTATGATTTACAGACTTTTAGATCAAAAGAAGGACTCAGGAAAGAAATTTGGAGAAATTAAATCAACTGCTACCTAGCACTGGTTTTCAACCAAGATATTTTGCCTCCTGAGAGCATGCTAACAATTCCTTAGTCCTATTTATAAGCTGTTTTTGAAAAACTGAGAAAGGATACGTAATACAGTCTACTGAAAAAAACTTCAGTTTGCTTTTTATTCTCATTTGCTTCCCATATGCGATTTGGAATTAATTGCAGATAGATTTCACTTTTTAGAATCTTAGGTAAGGCACTAACTCATACACCGAATGTACTGTAGAATGGTGAATATATTACAACTGAGAGGGTAAAATAACTTGCTAACCATGAAGATATTTTGAAACACAGGCTGTTGCTCCACATTCCGGCAGCAGGATGTTTATGGCTTTGGACTCAGGAAGTCATTGTTCTCTAAAAGACAAAAAGAAAAAACTTCTAAGCTTTAAAGTTCTGTTTTGTAGTGCTGACTATAATTCTGTCATCTCTATATTCTTGGTTTGAACATGTTAATATTACTTTGGTAAGATTCAAATGTATGAGTATGTACAGTCTTCTAATAAAATTCCTATCTTATTTTGTCTTTTCCAAAGCAATCCAGTTGAAGAATGATACTTACTGTGAGCCATTGTTGGTGAAAACCTTTTTCCAAACTTGTCTGTCTAGAAATCTGAAAGTTGCACATTTTTCTGAAAGAAGTATTGACAGGGTGCCGACACTGTCTCTGATGTTTGTTTCCTTGATATAAGTCACATATATGTTTTGATATAAGTCACTTATATTTTTATATACATCACTGTTACATGTTTGTGCATTCTTCTTTGCTAATTCTGAAGTAAATTAAATCACCCTGAAGATATTTTCAGGTCTCAGTCAAATGAATACAGGAATTCTTGTCTGGAAACAATCCCAGTGAGCAGCTGTGAATTTAGCCAGAACCTTCTTTCCCTTTCTTCCAGACTGAAAATTCCTGGGCGCCCCATATATTGAGCACTCAGCTTAGTGCAGCGTTTGGTCCTCCTCTGGGCCCAGGACCCAAGGCTGGATACCTGGCATGATTCCAAGGGCCAAAGTTCTAAGAGTGAATGAGGAAAAGATTTCCCTAGAAGTTCTGTAAAGCAGAGCAAAAAACATCCTCTCATGATATTCTACACTATAGCTAAACTTTATTTATTTTTTTTCATTTTGACACATTTATTTAAATTTGTAGAAAATAATTCTTATACTCAATAATGGACTGTCAGAATTTTTGTTTGGTTTGGTTTTGTTTTGTTTTTCTTTTTCTTTTCTTTCTTTTTTTCCTAAGTGTAGACGAAATTTCTGGTTACATATTTATTTCATAACTGACACCATGGATGGAAGGATACAAATTTTCATCGGGAAACGTTTTATAAGTTACAGCATGATTCTCTCATTGGAGTGTCGAATCTAGGTTGAGCATTGTGAGAAGGAAGGAAAAAACACAGACAGAAACAAGCTGCCTTGGAGAGGAGACAGGAGGTCTGGAACCAGATGGACAGCTGCAAGTCCTTGCCCCTGGGTGTCCCTTATTAGGGTTATGGGTGCTGCCTTCCAGGTGGCCACCAGGAACCTGTTACAGTTTGTTTGCTTCCCAGCCTGTCTTTGATTGCTTCTTTGGTCCCAATATCCTAACCCAGACACAGTCACCCAGAGGCACATTCTCTCAGCAGACTTTGTTTGACTTCTTACTCCCCATGTGTGATGTATAAGATGATGATATAGTGACCCTTCAGGGAAGACAGATAGACAGAGAGATAGATAAATAGATACAAAATACAGGTATCACACATATGTATGTGATATCTGTATTTTATAAACTAAACCATTGCTTTCTTTTAATTTAGGCAGCTCCCCCATGTCTGCTCTGCATTTTATTGGAGGTGATAGACTGATTGGTTATCTTGGTTTTCATGCTTCTGGCTTCCTCATCCTTGCCCAACACCTCTTTCTCAGATTAATCTCCTCATGAGAGAGCATTTCACCCTTAGTTGTAATTTCTTACTCTAATTGTACTATCTGGTGCCTTTCTAGGTCTGCTGACTCTCCTTCTCTCTGTCCTCTTAATCCCATGGGAGAAATTCCTCTAGTATGGTTTCAACATTTTACATCAGGATTATGCAGTGAATCTAATTACACAGGGTGAAGCCACTTCAAGTTAATATTTTCTCATAATTTCCCTAATAAAACCCACTGGCCCTTATTCTATTCCTTCCCTGGCTGCAGACTTATGTCTCTACAAGGAGTCATGAGAGAGGAGTAAGAAAGGGAAGGGAAGGGGATATAATCAGAAAGTGAGAAACTATATAGGGAGGTTGACACCATTTAATAAACCAGCAGATGTGGGTATCAGAAGGAATGTCAGTAAACCACATGAAACAACCCTGACTGGAGAGAACCTAGCAATAAAGTTAATAACATACAGCAGCAAAAGCTTTAGTTTTTACAAATTACACACACAGACACATACACAAATGCACACACACACAGACACACAAACACATGGTGATTATGCATTTTTATGGAGCCATCTATACTGGGCAGCAGTGCTCCCTCTAGAATTCTACTGTGGGTCAAGGTCTAATAAGAGGCGGAACATGAAAATCATGTTGCTTTTTCTCCCTGTCTTTCTCTCAGCCTCTGCCCCAGCAGCAGAAACCATCTCTGGCTGTCTGGAAGCTGAACTCTGCCCCTTCATGGTGACATCAGTCCCCTCTCAGGTTTTCCAGGGGTGAGATGGACCACACCTGCCCCCCTGTGTCAGCTGCTCTTGGGAAGGAGGGTGACAGGAAATGCAATGTCTCCCTATTCTGTGTGCAGGGCCTCACCATGAGACCCACTCTGACTCCTGGAAGAGCAGAAGTCAATGCCTGTGTGCTGCCCTGCTTACTCTGCAGGCGTCTGAGCAATGCAGAGGGACTGGGGCACTCTGGAGCTTTCTTCACTGTCCTTTTCCTACTTTTTATGCAGTGTGAGAGGGAGGGGGGACTTTTGTTTTGTTTTGTTTGGTACTGGGAATTGAACTCAAGACCTCGCACTTGCCAGGCAGTCATTGTGCCACTGAGCTATACCCCCAGCCCTCTGAGGACTTCTAAGATAGCTCCTGATGCAACACTATCTAGACAAGAAGGAAAGACAGGAAATTACCACTGTTGTCTCATTCACCTGACTGAGCTCAAGTTTGCTTTCTGCTCGGGCTGTGTCTCTGTCAAGTGTCACAGTCAGCATGGCTCAGAGTGTGCTGCGGTGTTTCTGTTCCTGTGTGCAGAGGATGAATCCCCCTCCTCATGGGGCAGCCATTCACTCGGTGCCGTGATTAATTCTTTTGCTTGGTTTTTAAGTACCAACATGCCTGGGTTCAGCCTGGTTCCGGGTTCTTTCAAATTGCAATGGAGTAATTTTCTATGGCTCTTCTTTCTGCACATAGAACTGGGTATCTGTTGATTTGGACAAATATTCTAAATAGCAGCATTTGTCTTATATGAAAAACAAAATGCAAATAATTTAAAAAGCAAAATGAAGGAGAGAGGGGAAGAAACACAGAGGTAGAGCATGGATGACAAACGAGGGGAGAGACAAGAGACCGGGAGAATAACGGACATCAAAAATAATGAAGGGACAACGTGTATGTACACTGACTCCCCAAGACTGCTGAAATTATTTTCCGTGAGGAATGTAGACTGAGTTGTTTAATGTCCTGGAGTGCTTTGTGAGTGCTGCCCCTTGCATGCCACTTTCTGGACCTCCTTTACATAAAGGTTGATGAAACACATTTTCATTCTCACTGTAGCCACACACTCTTTGCCTGTTTGATTTTGCCTGGAGGAAATTCTGTACGCTAATATGAAACTTATCAGGTAAGTGACAATTAAGCTAATACTTTACATATATTAATGTATCTACATTGTGTGGTCACATCCCACAGAAGTATTGTACTATTTCCTTTTATCACAGATGAGGAAACTGCATACAAAAAATTTAAATAATTTGCTCAAAGTCACGCAGTTTTGTATTTTTGTTTTTTGTTTTTGCATTTCATTTTCACATTTTGTTTTCTTTTGAAAGAGGGTCTGGGTATGTAGTGCAGGCTGACCTTGAACTCCCATATGTAGCCAAGTCTGCTCTGGACCTCATGGCGATTCTTTTGATTCAGCCTCTGGAATACCGGGATTGCAGTCATGTGCCAACATGCTCTGCTCACATACATCAAATATAAACTTAAATTGCTTGGGAAACAAGCTCCTACACTTAAGTTTTTTTATGCAGAAAGTGTTAGAGTAAACCACGGCACGATTGAGATCCCAGAGGTAGGCAGAGTTTAAGCAACGTGAGAGGATTTTATTACAGACCAGGTATTGTGGGGTCAAAGGCCAAAAGACCATTGGCCCCAGAAAGGGGCAAAAGCATGTTTCATAGGGGAGTTTAGGTAGGGGAGGGGGCATTGCCAAGGGATGTGCAACACTGCGAGTCCCTGAGTAGGGGATCTAAGGTGAGGTGACAGACAGGGTGGTATTGGGTACGGGGATGCTGGCAACCATAGCATGTGCCTTGCGGGTTTTCACAGAATCAGCTCTCTGCAGTTGGAGCCGTGTGAGGCAGCCCTTAGCTGATTGATCTGCCTGGGGAAGCTGCTGGCTTCTTGTTAACACTGTGCTCCTGCAGGTGTGAGCAACGGCTCTGCTTGGGGAGTTTTCCTCTTCTGGTCAGGCAGGGTTCTACTCTGGAGACCTGAGAGAAAGAAATGAAGGAATTGACTAGTTTTTTTCTTTTGCTTTCTAAATTTTATTGTTTGACTCAAGAAAACACATTTTGAAATAGTGGCGATCTTATAAAATCTATGGAAGAAATGAGACAGAAAGATTAATGCATTTACAAAGCTTTGGAGTAATGTTTTCCACTGAATTTTTCACTTGATCTTAGCCAAAAGGCCCAGAAGCGATTCCACTGAATTTTTAATTCATTCAATTCTTAAAGATGTGTAGTAAACAAGGAAAGAAGAAAGGAAGAAATAGAAAGAAAGGAAAGAAGGAGTAAAAGGGATGAAACAACATATGAGCAAAGAGAAAGGATCAGTTAGAATTGGACTGATTTTCAGGAATTCTTATGTTTTCAAGGTCAGAAGTTAGTATTGCATCAGAGGAAAGATTTTTGAAGTCATAGTAATACATCTAATTTAAAAAGTGACAGAATTCCATTTCCACAGAGGATATGAAAATTACATTGAACCTTCTTCTATTTGTAAAAAACCAATTAAGCTACAAAATCATAATTATCTGTGACACTGTTCTATGCTTAGGTTTGCAAACATCTAAATAATCTAAATTCCAAAGAAAAAGCCCCTTCTAGAGACAACATGGAACAGCTGTCACTTTGTGCAAAGGGCATGAGCAAAATGTAGCACCAAGCATTAGGTAGAAGGTCAGCTACATTAAACAAAAGTTGTTGCTCATTATGAGCATGTTGGAAAAGTGAAGAATATGGACTTGAAAGAGCTTATGTTTAATCTTAAAGACTGCTTTGGAGGTCACTATCAAAAACTTGTCAGAATGACTAATAAAATCAGCTATGTTCCTGATAGCATTTGTCTACAGGCATTCACCAAGGCTTGAAAAGCAATTTCCATGAAGAAGTTCAATGATGCATGCACGAATATGCCAGCATCATCAGTAGATAGATGGAAGCTGCCAGTGTCCAGTGAAATACAGGACACACACGCATGAGATAGAGGACAGGACCCCTGGGCTGGACTGTCTAGAAGAGAGCATCTCAGTAGGAGTCACCATACCTTAGGTCATTCTGTGCTTTTTCTGTAAATTTTCTGCAATTGGTCTGTAAATAAGTTTATACCTGTACATTTCAAAAAATTATCCTTTAATACTAGACCACTCTGTCTTCTATCAGACCTTCCACAAAATATTTCACAATGTACACTTTTCAATGACCTGTATTACATTGTTTCTGTTAATACACTAAGAAATTTAGCCTGATTTTAAGAGCATATTATTAGAAGCAATGTCATGGAATAGAATGATGATCAGTCCTTGGGCTTCAAGTTCACGTGGTGATCTTCAACTAGTGGCGTTCTCAAAAACAAGTTATTTAACTTTTCTGTGCTCCACCCAATGTCATGGCTACAATTCTCTTCCCCCAGATGCCTTTACTGACACCCATGCTCCTAAGTGCTGTGAAAGCGGTTTGGGCCCATGGAGTTACATGATCAAGTGGAAAACAGATACAGAACAGAGAGCAGGAGCAAAGTCTACAGAATGAAAAATGCAAAAGAATTGCTGTGTAAAAGAAAGTACAAAGAGCGATGTCAACAGATTCCATTATACACGGGGCATCTAACAGAAGAAAGTTTGAACACAAGATAGTTGAAAGCAACCTAGATAATATAGGGACCACATTTCCAGGGAAGAGCTAGGAGGTCCCTTAATGGAAGCTAAGAGAGTGAGACCGAGGTGCGCCAGAGTTAACGATGTGCGGAGAGTCAACAGTGTCGTGTCGTAGCGGCGGACACTTAGGAAGGGCGTGACCCTCACCTGCCATGTGACGGAAGCCTCTTACTGTGCGAAATCACTAAGACTCGTGCGTGACCGAGAGAGGAGTGCACGCAGCATATGGAACAACATACGCTTATAAATTCTTCATTCTCACTGCAAAGAAATCCAAATAGGGATACTTATAAAAATTGCTTCCGGAAAACATGGATATCGAAGGAAGAATGAATAATCAATTTAGGAAATACTGACTTAAGATACAATTTCATCATAGATTGAGGAATTTGAATATTTACAAGATTTGAACTGACTAGTTGTTTTGAATTAGTAGCAGATCAATAAATTTCTAATTTTTAAAATAAAGATGTCGCACTCTACTGTAGTCGCTAAAAATAAACAAATATAATTTTGTGGAAAGCAAAATTGAGTATTATCTTTGGAGGTGGATGAACTGAGCCATAATATTTTGGGAGCCTAATGAGGCTATAACATAAAAAAGACGTCACACCTAACATCTGAATGTTAGAATGTTTGCTTTAAAAACAGTTGCTCCTAACCAAGCTGCCCTTATTCTTAAAATTGAGATGTTGTCTGTATATGTATTAATATGTAAATATATATATATTTACAATACAGATAACTATATTACTAATCTCTGTTAGTTCATCAAAAACAACAGTTTGTGTTTTCATTTTTTGATTGTTGGATCATTTATCTCATGCCTGACTCTTGTACTCTGAACAACTACATTGAAGATAACAATGTGCAATATATTAACCAGTGTTAACCTCCTATTATTTTGTTTTGAAGTTCTGTACTATTGTTTTTATTTTTCTTTTGTTTTTTTAAATAAAAAAGCTAAAAAAAGAAAAAATAAAGATGTTAGATTTTACTTAGAACATCCAAACTATCAAATATAATTTTACAAAAATTAAAGTAAAACTCAAAAAATAATTCTTACAGTCGCATGTTTGGAGAAAAACAATCCATATAATCACTGTGCCAGGGCTGGGGGTACAGCTCAGTGGCATGGTGCCTGCCTGGCAATCATGATGTCCTCAGTTCGACTCCCAGTACCAAAATAAATGTACAAAAAATAATTGCTATGTCAGCTTAACAAAACTTTTACCTGTTTAATGAAGCTTCTACATTATAAAGTAATCCTAAAATAACAAAGAGGAGTCTTAAAATGCGATTATAGAATGTATGGGCAAAATATTTAAAAAAAAAAAAGATCAGGAGAGTTTTATTTATTTATTTATTTGTAGTGGGATTTGAACTCAGGACCTCATCTTTACCAAGCAGGTGCTGCACCACTGAGTTATAAACCCAGCCTTCACCTCTTGACCTAACCTTATGGATTCCATGGATTCTGAAATCATTGTCTATTCTATGATTCGAAAAATTTTTATTAAAATTTTTAAAAATGACACAAAAACGGTAAACATTAATTTATTTTTAAAGGATACTGCAAACCTGAAGACATCATGAGAAAAGCAAAGAAACAGCTGACTGAAGTTCCTTGTCGTGTCACAGAAATGTGTGGCTTTAGCATGGCTAATGGGAGCACACCTAATTCGTACTACTTTCAAATCAGTAAATTCACCTTTCTAGTTAAAAGTGCTCTGCAAGGAGAATATCAATATTGCTCTTACAGTGCAAATATGATAGTCTTGCAAGATACAAATACAATTATACAATTTTATTACATATAAAATATTCAAGTGAATAAAGTAAGCAGTGAATAAATAAGGAATTATAGAAAAATTATGTTAAATATATAGAGACATAAATTCATAACCACTCTTCTAGAAGAACATGCACAGAACCTTCAATAATTAAAAAAAAAGTTTTCCACTTCTCTAGTAACTCATTTTGCAAAGTGTTTGCAGAATTTACACATATCCCTTTCCAATAACTTAATTCTAACTTGGATTTAACTTTATTATGAATGTTAAATTTGAAACTCCTGGCATGTCCTTTTCTTTTTTTCCTGCCATTTTAGGTGTTATGTTTATAAATTAACAAAAAATTCAAAAAATATGAAGGAATATTATTCAAAAATATGTATTACATATTAAATATTATAAGAATACAAGACCTGAAAATAGCCAGTAGTCATTGTTGCTACTGTAAAATTTTTACATCCATCTTCTCATTAGACAGACATGGAATTAC